>JAWLRI010000032.1:4135949-4152942 GCA_034781795.1 Crypturellus tataupa | reverse complement strand
GGGCAGCCCGAGCGCAGCGCGCGGGGGGTGAGGGGAGATGGGGTGAGAACGGGGACGGGGTGAGGAGAGGGTGAAGTGGGGGCAGGGGGAGGATGAAGTGAGGTGAAGTGAGGCAATTTGGGGGCAAGATGCGGCGAGGATGAAGGCGATGGTGAGAGTGAGGAGGATCAACGTGGGGATGAGGCAGTTGGAAGGCGAGGGCCAGATGGGGGTGAAGGAGGAGAGAGGACGAGGCGCAATAAGGTGAGGATGAAGGCGATGCCAAGGTGGCGATGAAGGTGAGGTGAGGATGACGGTGGTGCAGGAGGGCAGCTCTCTGAGGCACCCGCCCTGGCGCATCCCCCGAGTGAGGCCCGTGAGTGAGGAGCCCAGCGAGCCCAGTGCCAGGAGACACGAGCCCTCCTCTGCCGCTTGAGAAAAACAGCTGAGGAGTGGTCGGAAATCACATGGTGATTCAATCAACTAAAAACACTACATGTTTCCTAGGTGGGTGCCCACCTCTGGCTATTGCGACCAAAAAAAGCCAAAACCATCATCGTGCAGTGGCCGTGGGGACACACTGAATTATTGCAACGTTGATGTGGTTTATGCCTTCTCGTGAAGTTCTGCCTAAAGAGCCACGTGAGATCATGGCTTTTGACAAGCGCATTCAGAATTCTCTCTAAAACACAGCACAATAAAATCAAAGAGCTCCACTGCAGAGCAGGCATCTCTGAAGTGAAGGGGAGCATTTAGCTGACACTTTGATCAATGGTAGTGGGAAATACTTTGGCTAAAGACAGCGTGGTGAATTTGTACTCTAACAGAAAGCTCCAAAATATGTTTGATATGCTTAATGCGCATACAAAACATCTACAATGACAGCCTTGCTAAAACATTTTTTGTTGTCATTGTTTGTTTGTTTTTTTCACATTACACCGCAGAAGTTGTTCTGATGCTTCTGGTAGGAAATAGCAGTTGAGTACTGAAAGGTTCAGTTCAAAAAGTTTTGTTACGTCTTTTCAAGGTTATCAGAGACCAGAGGAAGTTTAAACTCTTCTGATACCAGCTGGGGCGTTTTGGCTGCTCCAGTACTGTTTAAGTGTATATGTATTATGCATAATGCAGATACGAACAAATCCTTACAGAAGTGACAGCTTCTTATGAAGATGCTATAATGTAGGTGTATGAATGGCAATATTTATTCAGAGTGAATAAATTAAGCTGGCACTATCATCTAGAAAAAACCCAACTGTGATAAGCACTGTCACTTTAAGATTCAAAGATTAGAATAGAGAAAATTCCTGAAATTCAGTGTGACAGATGATTTCAAAATTCAAATGCCAACTCAATATTCCAGGATGAGAATCAAGAATTGGTTGGAAAAGGTTGGAAAAGGTTGGAAAAGACCTTTAAGATCATCGAGTCCAACCGTAAACCCTTCAACACCATCCCTGCTGGACCGTGTCCCTAAGCACCTCATCCACACGTTCCCTGAACACTGCCAGGGACGGGGACTCCACCACTGCCCTGGCAGCCTCTTCCAATGCTTGACCACTCCTTCCATGTAGAAATTCTTCCTAATGTCTAACCTGAACCTCCTGAACCTGGTGCAACTTGAGGCCATTTCCTCTTGTCCTCTCCGTAGTTATTCTGGAGAAGAGATCGGCTCCTGCCTCACTACAGCCTCCTTTCAGGGAGTTGTAGAGAGCGGTAAGGTCTCCCCTGAGTGTCCCCTTCTCCAGACTAAATAATTAATTCACCCCCACTTTCTGGGCCCGTTTGTCCAGTTCTTCACCCAGCGAAGAGGACGTCTGTCTAAGCCAGGAGCTGCCAGTCTGCTCATTTGCAGTTCTCGATACTGTTTGCTGGTTCTTTGGGTTTTGAGGGATGTTCAACTTGAAATCATTAAGTTTGAAGGAGAGGAATTCATTTTTCTACTTAGATTAAGCTAGTAGTATATTGGATGGGAAGTCTGCATCTTCTATATACAGATGATCAAATGAATTTCTAAACCTTTACAGATCTCATTTTGCCTTAAAATCCAATTAAAAAGAACTGTAAAATCCACATGTTGCTCTCTCCTTATGTGTATGCAGATGGTATTAACTGCATGAAAAAATATATGTTGCCCACACAAATAATGAAAGTGGGCTGGATTTTATTCTTTTCCTTATTAGCAGAATGTTTCCTACTTTATAACTAAAATATTTATTTACACTTCTGCAAATCTATGTCTAAAAACTGGTTAAAATTGTGATGAGACTGTATAGTTTGAATTTCAAATTTCAGTTTTTGATACTGGCAGTTAGAAAAGCATGCATCATTCTTATTTCATATTTGATACAGAAATTATTTAAAGAAAAAATATGGTATTATAGTAAGACTTTCACAGAGTGTAGTGTTAGAAAGATAAATAGATAAATCAGTCTAAGGATATAAGGGAAGCAAAATTTATTTGAAAACTAGTATAACAGGGAGAAGCAGCTAAGCCTTTGGAGTTCCTTACCTCATGGAGGAACTCAGCCCAAAACGTTGATTTTTTTTCCTTTTACAGCATCAAAGTTGAAACATATTCATTTTAAGCAGCTGTATACAAATGAGTAAAGAAATGCTCAAACAAAAATTTGCACGAAACTGTGTGTTGGAGACTGCCTGTATAGTCAAATCTTGACCTGCCTTCATTAAAAGCCTGTAATGTGATTCCTATTCTTACTTAATTTGGAAATCTTAATTCTATTTACATTTGCAAATTAGTCAGTTATTTCAGATTTAACTCTAATTTTCATTGATCATACTGTGTTAATCTGAGACTAATATATCAATTTTTTTGTCGGTGTTATGCCTGATCATGCTCCTTGATGCATATTGTAGAGACAAAAACAGATATTAATGAAGAAATGTTATCATCTAATTTTTCCAATTTCTGTCATACCTGTTCTATCTTAGTGCTGTTCT
This sequence comes from Crypturellus tataupa, assembly GCA_034781795.1. Lineage (NCBI taxonomy): Eukaryota > Metazoa > Chordata > Aves > Tinamiformes > Tinamidae > Crypturellus > Crypturellus tataupa. The sequence goes on along the minus strand of JAWLRI010000032.1, from coordinate 4,150,005 downwards.
CCTTTCAGCACACCCTGTTTTAAGCACAGATATTTTATATAGCTGAAAGAGTAAAAAAAAATCTGTTTTTTTTTTTGCATTTCAGATGAACTACCTATTTAAACAACAGTCAATCATCAGCTTGGAAATTAAAGTATCCAAACATCCCACTCCCACCTCTGAGACTTGCGTGGCCCTGAGCTAGAATTTGTATGGTAGATACCCCTGCAAAAGAGACACTCTGACCATATTTACTCTTCTCTGTACAAACTCATTCTGTCTGACAAGATACACTATCCATCACTACAGGTTAGAAAGCTGAAAGCTGGTTACATTTTTTCATACATACATTTAAAAATATATGAATCTGAAGTTAGATTACTTCAGATTAATATAGTTGATTCATAGGAGATTTTATCTGAGTACAAAAACAAGCAGAGGCATAATTATTTCTTAAATTTATTTGATCACATATATTAACTGTATGCTTCAGGTATATTAGCTATATGGTTTACTTTAGAACACACTCTGTCTGTTGCTTACACTCTTTGATGCCCCCGTCTCTTTTGAAGCCTTTCTCTCTAATGACTTTCCTATATACTGCTTGGCTCTGAAGAACAGACTACTCTGCCTAGACATTTATGAGTTACAAAAAGAGCTTCTTTGTTATGACTGGCACACCTAAATAAATGTCTTTGGCCCCAGCTGCGCTCATGATAATATGTTTATTCTAGCTTAGTGATGTTTCTAGCAAACAGATGGAGAACCTCAGAGAAAGTGGAGTTTAATGCTAGTGTGGGTGATCTTATCTTGGTCCAGGCTTTGGTGTTTGTGGCTGGAGAGTAGTCAGCAGTAGGAGAGTGACTAGTTATGACTCAGAGCAACTGGGGGCTCCGAGTTACTCTTAGCAGAGCAGCTAAGAATAAGGCAATATGACTGTGCCCTAAAGCTGTTTCCCCCCGAGCGCCGAGTTGCGCCTCTCATTTTTGCAGTCTCAATATTGCTAGAAAATATTTGAGATTAGAGGTACTTATATGGAAAATTTTCCAGTATTATGCACTTCTGCTGTTTTTAGAAGAGTTGATTTCAGTAAGCCCATTGGTATGAAAGGGACTAGATTTTACCTTTATCATTAGCACATAACATATGCCCATAGTGCCGGCTGTCACTAGGAGCCACCCTTCCCAGCCTGCCACACAGGTCACTTAGTCTTGACTGGACCACATAAGGAGATGAATTTTAGACCTGACTCAAAAGACTATTTTGGGACATGGAAATGCACTTCTTAAAGTTGGGGCTACACTTAAAGCTTTCCAGATTATGTTTTTTTTTTCTTCAGTAACGTGAGTAAAAAGAAAACACAGATCTAGTTGGCGTAGCTGTGCTTGTGAGCAAGCAAAATCACTGTTTTGCTGCTGAGTTTATTCTCTTCAGCAAACAAGTATAAGCTACAAAGCTGAAAAAAAATCTCTTATCAGAATAAATGTCATCTTTATTACTACTGTAATGCATATCAGCAACTATTGTGGGTAGATTTGCCTTAGTGAAAGAATTTAAGCCTTTGAGTGCATCCATTTCCTAAGCTGTCAAAATATTAGAACTAAAGCAAACATGAAATAAGATTGTTGCTATTTTTATGACATATTAAATAGGATCTTATATTTGCATTTTAGAATAGACTTAAATATAGTTTTACTTGGCATGGTAGAGAGATTTTTTGTGACGTTGTATTGTCCCTTCTATATATTTCTCAGTAATGTGCCACTGTGTAGACTAAAGAGTAAAGGTTTTTCCTAGTCTTAGAATATACCTAGTCCTCCAGTTGACTTTTATGCTAAAAACCGATTAAAAAAAAAAAAAGACAGATACATATTGCATATTCTCTGCTCTGATATTTAACGTGACTTGAGAACTTCATATTACACAGTTCACTTGGTAAAGTGGCATTGTAACATTCCAGAGACTAATATGATACAACATTGACATTAAAACAGGACATTAGATAACTGATCTCCTTCTAATCTAATTTAGTCTAAATCTTTCTGTTTACCAAGAGGGTTTCCTTTGTGCACTTTTTTTTTTTTTGTAATAGTCTATTCTGTTGATTTGTTCAGGTGCTCAATTATAATCATAATATTAATAAAGACCGTTAACCAAAAACACAGTAAATCCTTTGGGCAGGAAACCTACTGAAACAGACTTTCTTGTCATTTCAATATCCTTTATAAGATTCACACTTTTGCATTTTTCTTTCCAGAAAAGAAATTAAGATCATACCTGACAAATACAAGAGTTCCTCAGAATCGAAAAGTATGTCAGATGAGGTGACTCCAGTGGTTGCTATGTCCCTCTTCAAAAGTAAGAAAAATGTCTGTCTATGTCTTTGTTTCTTTTCTACGTGTTTACAATATGTGATTTTGAAACTTCTTCCCATCTACTAGGGCTTATTTTATACACAATATATTGGATAATGCAGGTGCTTTTTCTGATTTTCAGGTTTCTACTGTACTTAACTCCATGCTATATGAAGATGTGTAAAGTTACATATAGTACCACTGTAAAAAACAAGCAAACAAACACACAAAAACTATCACATGTTACTGCACAAGTTATGATCTACAACAGAGGAAGTTTTCGTGTTTCTTTGAGGTATCTTTGTAACAGGCTAGATTAACTGGGTGGTATAAACCTGTGGGTCTGAGTGAATATGGTAATAAACTCAGTCAGTCATTTAGAATTAACTTATATTTCTTGAAGCATTTATTCCAGTTATTCAAACTGACAAAATAAATAGAGGTTTCACACAAAATGTAAATAATCTTGCTTTGGAAATAAACAATGTTCACTGTATTTTCTCAGAAGAAGAAGATCTTCATCAGACAAATTACTTTCATTTGTCTGTAATTGTCAGGAAGAAAGGGTTTTTTAGATTTATTCATTGGAATCTTTAAAAGAAATGTGCAAACAAACATACTCATTTTACTACCATCATGGCTACTGTAGACATGGCTTCCTGTGCAAATAGTTTTAGTGTTGTTCTAGCATGTCTGATGTGGAGCTTCTTTATACTACTACTGCCAAATTTTAGGTCCGAAAAAAAAAGAGCAATATTATGTCCAAGATAGGACAAAGGAGACCTTTACTGCTAAACCTATCCAGTACTCTGCATTTACCCATTCCATGCAAACCTGCAATTCTTACTCTAAAAAATACTGTACGATAGAAATACTGTAATTTTACTTTAAAAAGAGAAAAACACCTTAAGTCAAAATTATCCAAATATCATATTATGCCTGACAAACATGACCCTCTCACAGGATAAAATAAGCTTAATGTAGAAAAAAAATAAGCATATGCATGAATTCCATTAGTGCTCTCTGATACAGCTTATTCATGTAGAAAACTACTGGAGGGAAGAAATCACCAAGCATACAATTTCAGTGTGACAAGCGACAGAAAAAGAAGCACAAGTAACATCACTTCCCATAAAAGATCTTAAGAAATAGATTATCATCTGCAACATATCACAGCTTCAGTACACAAAGATCTAATTAATTAGTCTTGCTAAATGCATATTGTTAGAACTGCGAGAATACCTAACTCTGAGGCAAGGTGTAACCCGACTTTGCTATCGTGTGATGCAGAGTCCCTAAGAGCTTTCATATTAAGATGGTATGCCTGATGGGGAAGCCTCGGAGCACACAATATTTAAAAGAGAAGCTAAAATTGTGAAAAGGTAATAATAGTTCCCTGAAGTGAGGGTATGGAATTCTGAAAAAGCAAAACATAGACAATAAGATGTTTAGGGAAAAATATATATATATATATTTCTGAGTTATTGTGGTAGATGTTACAGAACATCTATGAAAAGATTGGGAATGAGGATCAATTCATAAGGCTGTACCCAATTGTCTAGAAATAATATTTCTCTATGTTACCCTTATTTTTTTTTTGCATAGTGCTTTCTGCACATGGTAGCCATACACATCAAGAAAAATAGATCAAAATAGAAGAGTATTACTAAAATATAAGGTCCTTCTCCTGCCACAATTTATATACATGCCTCATTTACAAATTAATAGGACTTCAGACCCTTATTTAGTTTCATTAACATTTTTGATTAAATCCTGATGGAAATATTTCCACATCCATGAGAATTAAGCCTGAAGGCTAGCTGGATGTTACATGAATATATTGAAACTGTGCAGAACCCTTGCTGAAGGCTAGTTCATATGTCTAGCTGTATATTTGCACACAGGCTACGAATGTGAAAATCATTTTCGCTTTTGGAAAGGAAGCAGCTCTTACTACAATATGTGTGACTCTTACACTGTACTCTTTTAATCAGATTACCAGTACAATGAAAATTCGTGTAATAGGATTTACTATAATTAGAGGCAAGTATACAATTATCTACTATGAGAAGAACACAAAAATGTTATTGGTACTCAATAGAGGGATATTGCCCATTTTAATTATTTAGAATTTTTGAAATCATACTAAGCCTAATTTTAAGCAGAAAATTTCTTGAAAAATATTCCAACAATTATTTATATTACTTATAGTTAAGTATTACTCTTGTCTGGGACAGACAAAACTGGTACTGAATAGAAAAAAGCTACTCATTTCATTGTTCTGTCTGAATAAAAGACAAAATGAAAACAAATGTAGAAATGCCAAAATAATGATAAACAAGACTTTGACATGTGTGATTGAAGCAGCTTTTTAATTAATGGTTTTAAATGCATTCCAGTGTAGGAATGCATGAAGTCTTTGTGTAGATTGCACATTTAATTCCCTAGAGGTTTTTCTGTTATTATATGCCTGTCAACTGTAACATCTTGATAAGACTTAAGATACAGGCACTAAGCCTAGCAATGGGAATTCAGAACTGGAAAGCTAACCAAAAATTAAAGCTACACCTCATAACAAAAACTGTGGTGCTGCAAGAAACTTATTCTGTGAATATCTGGGCTTACACGTTGTGAAAGAACCAACTTGAAAGCGACAGGATGAGGTATTGATTCTTAAGATGTCTTTTTTTCCTTTCATTGGTAATTAGCATATGCCCCGGCCTAGTGACATGGTATTCTATCCTAGTGGAGATGTTGGGTTAGATTCAAAATACAGTAGTGGGTTACAGTTTGCATCTACAGAATTTTTAAAAAGCCAAGAATTTTTCAAGATGTTCAAAGCTATTAATGCTGTTAAGAGTTTGCAAGATCTGGACTTTTAGGTCATTGAAATTTTCATTAAAAAAAAAGAAAAAGCATTACTAATAGTCCAGTGAGATAAAGCCCTCCCATTAGGAATATAGGTATTTTTAAAACTATAAAAATTATTTAAAGGAAACTCTTGGGACAAAGTTTAAAATTATTTCCATTTTTGAGAGCCAGCCCTCAGACAATATATGATACCTCAGACTGGGAGGTCCCAAATTATTGTTCAGCTTTGAAAATATTGGTCAAAATTGCGATTTTTTTTTTTTAATAGAATAAAATGATAAAATTTTAAAAGCTGTATTACATTCTTTCAAGAATATGAAGATTAAGTATATTAAGCTGTTTTTCTCTTTACTTTCCTTGATACAAAGGTCCTTTGTACCTTCCTCATACAAAATAGACAGCAGATCTGTTTCCTACAAATATACATGGTTTTGAACAGCAAATTTATATTGTTTACTTTGTTGGTTACATAAGAGACTTTAAAGCCTCCAGTTTTTATGAACTAGAGCCTCCACTATGCTATTTAAAAATGATAAAAAATCATGTTAAAATCTACAATCTTGGTAGAAACCACATTTTTATAACAAATAAGCAAATTGCTGTCCTCTGCTTCAGAGAAGGCACAATCAATTCTAGCTTCCCTTATACACTGCAGTTATTGCAACTTCTAGCATAAATGATCTGGCTCCAAATTTGCTGTGAGTAGACCATTTTTTTTTTAAATTGCTCCAGTATAAAAATAAAACTGCCTTTATGACTTTCCTGATGTTGCACTATCCAGTTGTGTAAGCCCATATCTCCATCCTGAAAAAAAAGCACATTAGTAAACAAAGGGGAAAGGCAGAGAATTAAGCAACTTACTATTCCTGCCTTCACACAGAGTAAAAATTTTTGGTTCTTTTTAAGCAAAAAAATAAGGTAATGTGAATAATGCACTACTAAGATTTTGTCTGGTGACCTGAACAGACTTAAGTTACCTTTTGCTGTTGCTACAGTTTGTTATACGTTTTTTCTGATCAATTTAGCTTCTCTGATTGTTTTTAGACATTATAAATAACAGAAATATACACAATTCTATAATTACAAGATTTAATTCATTTAATTTTAAAATGATCATCATGTTGGTCTTCTCTAATCTCTTTTTTTTTGCCAAAATCAGACAAGATTTTAAATGAAGAAATATTTCATTACACTATCTGTCCTTGCGCTTTCTTTGCCCCTATTTATTTTTTAGTATTTCTGCAAGGAGCAGCCAAAAAGAAAGCTCCTATGAAGGCCCTGCTAGGGTCAGGTCCTCAGCTGGTGCTGAGTGACAAGGCCTCCCAGAGCTGTCAGCTTTTCCCCTGTGAGGGGCCGGTAGTTTCCGCTGCAGTTTGGTGAGTGTTGCAAGCGCTGCTCCTAGTGGGCATTTCATAGGAGCTGTCCCGGGTGCCATCTGTCCTGGGATGCATCGTGCTGTGATCTTCACTGCTGCAGTGCCAGCGGACACTGCACAGCAGTTAGTGTGTAATTGCTCCTCTCAGTACAATCTACAGCCCTTTTCCTCATTATTCAGTAGCAGCTTTCAGGGCTCATTTGCTCTCTTGCCAACTAACCAATTTACCTACCATCTGCATGTAGAAAGACCCAAGCAGATAGGAAACCATGGCTGGTTCTTGCTCCACACTGGCTTTATTCAAGCTTTGCACTGTCTCCACAGCCTTTGGAGTGGCAAGAGGGGGTACAACAAAATTAAGAAAATAAAGTTCTAATATTTTTTGTTTTACAGTTAGTTAAAGAGCCCTACTTTTTGAATCTGTGAGATTCCTCTGTAATGTATTAAAAGACAAAATTTGGAGAGTAACTAACAGATCCCTGAATAGAGACCTGTCCTGGTATGTTCCATATCTCTACAGATTTATTTTATTGCATTAGTGCAAGCTCTACCTCAGAACCATCTGCCTAACTGCTGAGATTTGAAAACCAGAGCACAAAAGGTGGCCATTATTTAATGAAAAAAGCACAAAGGTATTGTCAATCCCACCCCGCTTATCTTCAAGCCAGCTGCCCAAGTTGCTCTGGCACATGCTCATTACTTGGGAGATACCAACCCTGCAAATGCTCAGTGCGTTTCTCGTAGGGGAACTCTGCTGACTTCACGCAGGTCAGTATGATGTTCCACCTGCAAAACTTTGCCTGAACTATATTTAGTTCTCATCAAGGACCAAACATCATAAAATAATAAATAATAAGGAATATTGAAATGGAAATAATTAAATCAAGCTTCATACCTGCTTGCGTACGCAAATTTCCCTGTACTGCCAAACTCTGAGGGCCCAGAGTTGGTGTGTGAGTGATCTGGCAGTGGCTGGAGCTTCCCTTCTGCAGGCATTGCCAGTTTGAGAGCACACCAGAGCAGCCCTCGACACTGAAACAAAATGCATGGATCTCTGCAAAAGACCCAAGATATTGGGTATGTTGGAACAAAAAAGAAACACCAACGCTTGCAAGTAGTTTGCAAAATGCATTTGGCTCAGTGGTCTGTGCCTGTCACTGTGACAGCAGCAATAAATCACAAGGCCTGCAACAGTTTGCAGAGAAGACTTTCTGGGGGCTGCGTGCACTGCGAGCCCGTGCTGAGCGTGGGTCACACTGCAGTGGGGACCTCCCTAGGGCAGATAAATCTGGTTGTCTGTGCTGGGCAAGGAGCCCTTGAACAACGTCAGTCTTGGGCATTTACATGTGCGTGGTATCTGCACGGGGAGCAGGATGGAAACAGTCTCTGCTTTTGCCTTCCTATATTTTCACACGAACACAGGAATTCCATTTCCCATTTCTGAGCGTTGCTGTTTTTAAGCAGTGTCTTATTACTGCAGCCTCTGGAAGCGTTTCTGCCGTAGCTGTGTGCAGCACCTGCTCTGCTCACATGATGAGTGAAATGCCTGCGGTTCCTCTTGACTTCAGTCGATTTGGGCCGTGTGCTGATACTGCAGCAGAACAAAACTTTCCTTTGACTTATACAACTTTGATCCCGGCAATTCCCAGTGGGAAGTGGGAATGGGAATAAAAATCATCCAGCATAGCAGCAGGATGGAGCTGTCCATTGACAAGTTAAAAAGAAAGGCTATATATATGTGTCCTGGGCTATTTTGATTCTTAGAAATTTTTATTCTTGTGGTGGATTAAAAATCAGAGTAGTACAAATGTCAGGTCTTAGTTACTCTTCCTCCAACTTTGTACAGACATTTGACATCTCATGACAAATCTCAGAAGCTCAGGCTCTTTCTGGTGAATTATATGACAAATATAACCAGATTCAAGATCATATGTAAGAATTTGAGTGAATATAATTAAATATAATTCATAGAACTACCTTCCCTTTCCTGTTACCCTCACTTTCATAGTAACCTCACTGAAGAACAGTAACAGTGAATAACACCAACCTTGTAGCTGATGAATTTCTGGAACAAGTTGGCTGTAAGTGTTATCTGAGCCTTCATGAAATCTTAAAATTTAATTTACATTTGGTCACTACAGAAGGAACTTAGGTTTGAAAGGCATTGCTCTTCTCACATATGTTATTATACTACAGTACAAATTAAATTAATCTGTTCACACACTTAACATGCACTAACGATAAACATTTATTGTCTTTAAACAATTTAAAAATATTTCCATTCCTTTCCCTTCTAGTCATACATACACTTAGCACCTTTAGTCTGTGTTCTCTGAATCTCATTATCATTCTTGATTCTAATAATCAGCTCTTTGCCCTTTGAGCTCTGTTGGCCTTGGAGAAAGTGGTCTTTTCTGATTTTTTTTTTTTCTATCAAGAGACCATGAACACACTTTCTTATTCTTTACATATTTTCTAACTAGTTTTGAATAGCAGGAGTTTATCAAGGAAAAGACCCACATAAAAGCCCTTTGGATTTTCATAAAGCTTCTTACACAGACCCAGCACTGAAATGTCTTGAGACATTTTCAGAGCCTTTGTTGCTCACTTTTGATGTGCATCCCTTTTGATGCTTCTCCCTCAAAAAAAGAAAAGAATAAAAACCTAAATTCTTTACAGTTGATGGAAGTATTCTAAGAGTAAAATAAACCGTTCTTTTATCACATACACCTACGGTTAATGATGTCTCCCATTTCTTTAAGGAGCAGCCCAGAAGTTACTCACAAATTGTACTGCTCGTTTGACTGCACTGCCAGCCACCTCCCTCCTCCCCAGATATTATTCCTTCATTCTGTAAGTTAATTGTGTTTTACAGAGACTGCGACTTACTGGAGAACCTATAATTATTTTATATACATGTATCAACCTGGAGAAAAGAGGCGCAGTCCCATCTCCTGGCTTGCATGTGTCAATTTTCTATAATCATATGAAAAACAATATCTTGAGATCAATGGAAATTGCTCACATATTTAAGCTCTATTAGTATGAACAAGGTTTGCACATATTTTATATTTTTCTTTTTTTCTACTTTTATTTGTGCGAAGAATACACATCTTTTAATCTGTTTCATTACTAACTATTAGAATATGCACATAAGTAGGAAAACAACATTAAATGATGGATAAAGCCAGGAAAACACTCATCCTCTTTTCCTTTCGTGTTGCTTATCGTCTTTATTTTTCTATGACCACTCCAGATAATAGTAGCTCATTTGCTTGTGTAAAGCGGAGGAAGTGGATGGGCAAAAGTCATACATGGAATGTTTCCAAATGAGAGGGATAGATGCCTGCATCGTTTAATTTTCCTCAACCATCATGTTCTGTGTATGCCGTGTGTATGATAGATAGCATAATATATAAATATATTTAAATATATAAACAATATATATAATATATTTATATTCTAATTATAATATATAATTTAAATACATAATATATAAATAGTAGTGTATAAATATATAAATATTTTGTAACTGGGCAACACATCAAGCAAAAACCAACTGTGACTAGTTCTAAAAAAGCTGCCTGTATTTCTACTTAGCTGAATAGCCTGGGGTTAGTTACAGGCAGTATTTGCCATTACTTCGGAGGAGAGCTGGAAGAAGGCAAGGGAAAGATCTACCCGTGTTTGTTTAAATATCCTATAGGATTTCTTATGTTTTCTGTGGGTTGATTAAAATCATGTGCATCTGCTTGTTCCTTATCCCTTACAGAAGGAGCATGCGGCAATAATTTGCAGGAAGATTTTTATATAAGCGTCCCCCTTACATGGGTTTTATGCAGAAGGGGAACATATGGTCCTGAAAGAGCATTAATACCCAGGTACAGCTGGTCTTTGAAGATTTTAAGTGATCCAGATAAAAAGAATGAGCAAATGCCTCCCAAGGGAGACTGTGGCTGTTCTGAGACTGTTTTTTATCACAAGTGTTACACTTACACAGAGATATCTCTGGAGACCTAAGAATAGAATGGGGCAGGCCATTGGCAAGAGGAAAATAGATGTATAAGAAAATAAGACAAAAATAAAACCCTCAACCTGGCCAGCAATAGAGAACTTAATCACTGTCTTGTATGCTGGCAGCAAGGAAATTTAAGCAAACTGATTAATTGATCTATTGTTATTAGTTAATGCAACGACCTAACAGTTCTCAATGACAGCAGTGTCTCTGTGCCAGGTTTTTATTACCCTGCGGCACTGGCACTCTTAACATTCCTATTACTCAAAAAGTTTACATTGATTTAAAATGGAGTTTTGTTTGTTGGATATAAAAAGAACTCTCACAAAGAATTTGGGGTTAGATCTTAGCTGAGGATTCAATCCCTGACTCTTTAAAGGACTGGCAGGTTTTAAAGACAATTCCCTGTAAAGGAAGGAAACATCTAGGGTGCTAGATTTGTCTGAGGAATTGATCTGAAGTAATGAAGGTGCCCAATCTTGATTTTTGATACACAGAATTTCACATAGTTCCATGCACACTTAATCAGGCTTCATTGTTGCATATTCCAGAGTTGCAAGCAGGAGTGCCAGAAGCTGAGATTAATGACAGTGTCATTAACTACTGTGTGCAGGGTAAAACTACTCAAGATATGTGTTCCTAGAAGGGTTTAAATTGCAGAAGGGATAGGAAATAATTTTAACATGGAGAGTACGAGTATCAGGACAGGAATTTCATAACAGAAGGCTTAGGAAATATGGGGAAATTATTCTCCTAAATTAAAAAACAAAAACAACAAGAAAAATTATTCTGTGCCTACACTTCAATTACAAGAGGTGAACTAAACGAACAGGAGAAAGTCAAGAAGAGGAGAAAAGATGGAAGAGAATTGCATAATCCAATAAGAACCCTGAGAAGAGGAGCCTTTCAAAGTCTCACTGAGATCAGTAGCAAATCCAAGGCTTACTGTTAATACAAACAAACCACAAAATCAGAAGCCAGGGGCCAAGTCTGGGTAAATTAAGTTTTATTTGGCAGGCCTACTCAAGTTAAAAATTTCATTACAGAAATAATCCACGAAGACATTATAGTTTAATGAAAATTAAACTGCTAATACAAGAGGAACGAGCAAACCTGAATAAAACCATCATTTTCTCTGAATTCTGCTGAAAGAATGTATGCAGCTAAGGGTGAAAATCTCTTCCTGGGTCTGCCACTGGACAACATGTCTCTAACCAGGAGGATTAGAACTCCCACGACATAAGAAATCCTGAGCTAATTTGAAAGCAGAACAGCTGAAGAAAGGCTGTTCAACAGAAGTTGGAATTAAGCAAGAGGTTAAATTACTTCAGATTTTTGTATCTGTGCTGATCTTGGTGCCAGATGTGACAGCCCAGGCAAGAAAACCATCTTTCCAAGCTCCCAAGTCTGTTATAGGCTGGCAGGTTTAGCAGGCAATATTGGTGATACTGGTGTGTAGTAAGAAAAAGTTGCTTTGATAGTAAGAACAATAAAAAGGGAGAAAGATTAATCTATTTTTCAAAATGGAGAGACAAAAATACTGTGTGAGAGTCAAAACATTAAATTATGGTCATTATTTTAAAGTGACTAAATATTGCCTAATGGATTTTTGTGAAAAACATATAAAATTTGTCCAAGGACTAAACATATCGATTTGCTGGATTTATCAAACCGTAATTTATCAAATTGTAACCATTAATTTATCAAACCATAAGCAATGAGCGAGAGTAGCCCTTAAACAGGTTCAAGTCTCAGTCTTGTTCTATGATGTCTGCATAAGTATTTATTATGCTATAGATTATTGAGCACATTGATGTATAAAAATGGGCAGGGAGGTTGGCTGCTCCTAGATCATGCAGCACAAAGAGATCCCAACCACATAACAAATTAGTAACAGCCGGGTGCTTTGGAACCAGAAGGCCTAAAGTGACAGCGCAGGGCAAATTTCACTCAGTTTACTAAACAAGACTATTCTACCTAGGGCGATAAAACAATGCCTCTAGATTGGCTTTTGCAGAACCTGGGGCTCCCTTGTGAAACTGTATGATGACTTAGTCATGACAAAGATGCCACAGGATCAGGGAGCCCAGAAGAGAAATTCTGCCGCTAGGAAATATTCTGGCTTGAGAAATCCTGAGTGCTTGAAGAGCTGAAATAAATAAAGGAATTAAGCTTGGGGATACAAAATTAAAAATGGAAGTCTGTGCTTTACTATGTCTTCATGAACTCTTTTGTTTCTTTAAGCAATAAGCCTTTATTCTATCATCTTTTACTTTTAGAAAGATTTCTTTTTAAGAAGTGTTTAACATTTTATGCCTTTTTCTTTTTGAAAGAGAGTTTTTATCAGTGATAAGAATCTTTAGTTTTAATATCATGTTATAAAATAAATTTTCTCTCTCTAGCTCTTTCTCTTTGACAGCAATCATTGCTGAGTAATGCCCAAGGTCATACTTTTGAAAGGCAAATTCTTCATTTGCAACATTGCTGCAGGACCTACGGCAGAGTATATATCCAAGGACTAGGCACTTGTCCCTTTGTAAGATATATATTCCAATATATATAGAATATAGAATTCCATAATGGATTTGTCTGGCACAAAGAATTAGATGTAGATCAGTAAAGAAATTTTAAAGGGAAAATCAGCAGATGTAGAAATAGTTTTAGCAATCTGCATGCATACACGCACATGCAATTTGGGAATGACAGAGAAGAAATTCATTCCATGCAGCGCAACTTCACCAGAAAACATACTGTGACCTGCTAGTCCCTGTCCTTCACTGCTTGGACAGTGCTCCAGACCGAGCCAAAATCTTGGCCCCTGCATGCAGAGCTGCTTCTCCTGATGTCAAAAGAGCTGACCCAAACTCTCAAAGATAAATCTTGTTTAGCTAAAAAGTCCTCAAATATTGCCTAGATGGCAATTACTTTCCTGAAAGAATTTATTACCAGAACAAAATTTATTTGAAAAAAAAAAAAACCCACCTTCTCACATCTCTTGGCAGAATATTGGATACTTCAGCAAAGTAAAGTAATCTCCTGCAACAAACTGATGCATTTAAAAAGTCACTGTCAGTCAACTCCTATTTACTGAAGAAATTCTCCCACTGTCGTTATTAACGAGACCCTTTGCATAAACATGGAATGTTTATGGAAATGATTGTCCAATTCTTCTGTTGCTAAATCCTGCTTCTACAAAATTAAAGAGTGGCTTCTGTTAATTGCAAAGAAAGCAGAACTGGACCTTCACTCACATAATTCAAGAGATAATCCTTGTTAAAGAGTAGTTTTGTTAACAGTAAACTAAGTGATTAACAAATCATAGAACCACAGAATGGTTGATGTTGGAAGGGACCTCTAGAGATCATCTAGTCCAGGAGCAACACCCGGAGCATGGGGCACAGGTTGGCATCCAGGCAGGTTTGGAAGATCTCCAGAGAAGGAGCCTCCACAACCTCTCTGGGC
>JAWLRI010000032.1:4118893-4130274 GCA_034781795.1 Crypturellus tataupa | reverse complement strand
CTGCGTGTGCAGGGGGGTTGGACTAGATGACCTCTAGAGGTCCCTTCCAACCTTAGGCATTCTATGATTCTCTGATTCTATAATTCTAAAACATGCATGCTCTTTACACTTACAATACATATAGAAATAGGGATGGCACTTCCACAGTAGTTACACTGGCAATGAGTGGGTCGTGCTGAGCTGCAGTGCTTGCAGGAAATCATTCAGTTTTGCCTCAGTAATGGCTGGCAGGAATTAGCCATTCCTACTTTCCTTGATCTGTAATTACATTGGCTCAGTTCATCCTCTCTTGTAGAATAACCTGTAGGAGGAGGCTGTAAAGCAGGAAAACTGCACGAGGATTTACTTATGTAGCATCATTCCCACATTAATTCCATCAGGAGGATGGGAGTGGTTTTAGACCTTCTCCCTGCTCTTGTTACTCATATATGGAGAGAATTATGATTGCAGGACCATTCATAACAAACCTCTGTCTTTCCATACCAAGTATGTGCCAAGAACCTCTTTTCAGCCTTACTTAGTAATCTGGAGAAGCAGGAAAAGTGTGAGCTAGAATAAGTAAAGGTGACAGGCTCCGTTTCTTCCTTTCTGCAGGGTACTTTGCAGGGACACAGCAGGAAGGTGGTTTGCACCCATCTTTCCAGCTGCTTTCCCCAGACAAAACCCAGGGCCTTGGCAAGGGGAGGGAAGGAGAGTAGCACACAGTAGTCTACGAGCCAACTTTGAGAACAAGGGCAGTGGATCTGCCCCTAGAGATCAGCTCTGTACAGAGCGTGGGGCACAGCTAGCCCAGCGTGGTGCTGGCAGCTCGCCATGCTCACGGGGGTGGGTGCTGCTCTTTACCGTTCTGATAACCAGCATTCCTACATCAGTAGCATAAAGATATTAAAATTATAGGTAATCATTATATTTAAAGACTGTCCTGTCTAGATTTCAATGGCTATGTTTTCTAACATAGTTCAAGATATCTTATTAGAACTTGGTATATTTCATATTTCCTACGCATTCATTTAACTATTTAAAAGTTAATGAATTACATCAACATGACAGCACAGGCTCGTTTTTGCTAAGGTTTGAAAGTGTATTTTTGCAAAGTGCTGTTGGTGCATTCTGAAACACGTGCTAAAAGCACAGTGGACCTCATTTGTGTCTTTGGATGAAGCGTGGATTGCTCTGATCTGCCTGCTCAGTGGCTAGCTGATTTCATCTTATAAACTACTTACTGTCTAGGTGGTACATGCTGAAGTAGAAGTGCCCATCCAGGGCACCGCACCAGAAGGAGGAAGAAACCTGATAAGGGGGATCCAATTGACTGTGGAGCCATTTTGTGTTTCCCTATCCTGTCCCTGTCCCCCACGTATCACCTGCAGGTTCCTTCAGCCCAACTCCCCACACTTACATACCTGGCCCTTTAATTCTCCCCCCTCTTTTTTCTTTTTTTTTTTTCATTTTTTGTCTCCTATATAAATGAGGGGTGGGAAGTCCATTGGTGTACGTTAGGTCTGATACATGTGGGCAAACAGGGAACCTGTATTTTCTGTTTGAAGTGAGTGAGGATACCAAGTGCAGTCAGTACAGCAGATAAAACCTGCATATTTAAACAGCTATCACAGTTGATTTGGTTTGGACTTGAGAGGCTTGATTTACCATGACATTGCACTTAATTTTGTCATTTACATATGGGAAAGTGGGCGTGAGATGTTCCCAAATAAACAGAAACTGGTATCCAAGTTCCCAAAGTGTCAAAATTAACACATCTACAAGCTTGGGCTCTTCTTTGCTGAGTAGTGCTTGGACGTGCTTTGTCGCTCTTTGAGGAACAGGGTCTCCAAAAGAGTGACGTCTTGACTGCCCGCTGTGAAGACGGGCAGTGTTTATGGCTTGGCCTTTGAAACATCAGATAGCTCCGTCTGCAGTGGCTGGTAAAAACACAGAAATTCATGCAACTCATGCATCGTGTTATGTCCAGAACAACTGGACTAAGCAAAGAACACCACTAACAGCTGTGATAATATTAGAAGTTTAAATAATAATTCATAATAACAATTTCAAATAGATTCCAAAGGTGTATTTAACAACTGTGATGCAGTACCATCTAGTGGCCAAATTGAAGGGGACTGTATGCAAAATTGGTGCGCCAAATATTCCACAGCAATTGCCAATAACTCTGTAGTTACTGCTTTTTTGAATCCTCTGATTTTGGCTGGAGAGGGTTGAAGATATTAAAAAAAAAACCCACTCTTTCAGTCTTGAATTCAACATTGTTTCCTTGACAATTTTTATGAGGATTATTATTTCATGAAGTATAAATTCTGGAAAAAGGAAAGCTCTCTATAGCAAAGGATTTAGGTGTAAGGAAGGCTTGAGCTTGTCAGATATTAATTGTCAGAAACCTAACAGTTATTTTTATTGAAATAAATTATTCAGAAAATAGTCCTACTGCCAATAAAATAATCTGTAATGGAAAAGAAATATAAGAATGATTCATTCTATTGATATTCTGATATGACAGGGTAAAATTTGTCTCTGCCTTAAATTATTTAATTTTGAACTTAGCTCTACTATTTGAATATAAAATTATTATCAAAATAACAGTTCAGAAAGGGATAGTCTAGTGTAGAACTGAGCCATTCCAAAATTTTAAACATAATCAGGAAATCTGTAAAGCAGACTTCGAATTCAAGCTGGCTACACTCCGAAAGATATATACACATACAGTCCATTCACATGAAAATGAAAAAGCTGTGTGAGAAATCTCTTGTTGTTTGCAGGGTGAGAATAACTGGCTTATGTTACTACATCTGTAAAAATATTATCTGATTGTCACGGTTAGATTTTTTAATGAAAATTTCTGACAGACATTTTCACAATATTTTCCTAATACATGCCAAGTAACAGACATGTTCTATTAATGCTAAGAGTTGTCTTCAGAATTCTGGTCCTCAAACAATCGGAGAATAAACAGAGTTGTTGAGCACGAGGGGAACGCAGGGATCCTGATGGAGCTGACTCTCTAGAGAGGGAGACTTGTGAAAGAAGAGCAGGGTGTCCTTGGCAGAGCTTTGCCCTTTCTTTAAAAATAGGAATATTAAAAATATTAATCTACACACCTTTTTCCTCCTTTTGCTTTCTTTTTGCTCTTCTCAGTTGCATGTAAATAACCATATCTAGCACTTGTGTTCCGTATCTAGCACTGCAGCGATAGGACCCTGGTAACTTCTGTAACCCAAGCAGAACTTTAGAGCTGCTATATAATTGCTTACATCTCTGTTGTGCGCACTTCAGGAGCACTCCAGCTCACCAGATGCTGCCTATAACATCTGGAATTTTGCCGTTTACCTCAGAGACAGGAAGTTCTTGTCCTCAGAGTAACTGCAATTCACATTTTTCTATCACTGGAAAAACTTACAAATTAATGAGATAATTTACAAATACTGGGGGAAAGCGCAGTGATTTTCTTTTCCATTTTCTTTTTATGCTTATCCTTTCTTGTCTAACTACTGGCACATTTTTTCTCGTTGTCTCCCTACCTCATCCTCAGTGCACTGTTGTATTTATGGTCAGTACTGTCTGTCTGCAATTCGTTGTCTTGTTGATAGGGACCCGGTTACTGTGGTTTATAATATATGAATTTATGCAAGATCTGTGTGGGTGGCACATTTACTTAGCTTCCAGCTATTCCATTTTCTTCAAAACCGGGGTTGTCATTCACACAAATTGTTATAACTAATTCAGACTCTAGTCTCTGTGAATAGTGTTGATTGTGTATTTAAGGTTTTCCTTCTGATGGTTGACAAGTGTGGCACTGAGGTGGAAGCTAGCAGAAACTAGTTGCCTGTTATATGTATTTTCTTTTGGGTGGAGGACAAGAATGTCAGCTTACAGCATTATGTGGAAAGATTCAGATTTTTAAAATCAACATATATAGGAATATGTGTCAACATAGTTAAGAAAAATAACTTATTTTTTCAGGCACATGGTCTTGGAGGAAATTGTGTGCTGTTACATGCCAGTTTGTCCTCCCATTGAGTTCGATGCTTCCAAGAGATGTGGCTTTAGTCTCTTCTTTCTGTGCAACTTCGGGTGCTACCACAGCTTCCACACTTCACACGGATACAGCATTGCAGGGAATACCCCTCCAGCATCTTTTCTACTTCCAGGCTATTTACAGGACTGATACAGCCTGTGCTTCCCTGTCAGGTGGATGGATATCACACTCTGATAGTGAGACTGCTCAACTGTCTGTAAGTACAGATAGTGTCATGTTTTATGGTATCCATTTGATTTTTTTCCCAAGGATTTTTAAGCTACGAAGGATTTCCAGCTTTGGGAAAGTTTTCATATTTGACTAATGCTTCCCTAATGTAGTTCTTCAGCTGCAGGCACTTTTTAATTGGTTTGTTTCAGTAAGTGAACGGTCGTGTGATATTACAAGAGCAGTGCTAAAGAACAAATGTATGTAAAGGCAAACAGCACAGATCACATTGTGAACGACTGTGAAATCCTGGGTGCCTTGTGAAAGCCCCCCTGGAGAAGAGCGATGGCTGGGATTTCGTTAGCTGGGGCTAGAGGTTGGAATTGCAGCTTAGGCCCACGCTGTTCTGTGCTGTTTGTTGATGTGTTGTGGTACCATTTCACGTATCTGCCGCGCAGGGTAAACCTTACCTCTTCCCATCCTAGTGGTTTTCAGTCACCGCATGATCATTACGTTCGACCATACTTCTACAAGCCAGTGTAACACAGCCCCTATCTTACCGACAACACAAACTTAGTGTACAAAGTTAAGCTACACATGCAAAGGTATTAAGACCTCTAAATATACCATTTGTATGCCATGGGCATATCCGAACAGCAGTGCAGTGTTCACCTAACTTTCAAGTAATTTCCTCAAAATGAAAGTTTCTGCCTTAGCCGTATATATGATAATTATCTAAATGCAGCATTTCTTCAAAGGCAATGAGCTGTTGAGAGCTTCGACCCATTCTCAGCTAGAATCATTACTGAATTTGTCAGAAAATGATTCTAAGTACTCAAGTGTGAATTCCTAAACTGGATGCTACCTGCATAAAAAACAATATTCCAGGATTTTCCAGAGTTTTATGTGTTACCTTTTTAGGTTCAAATCCATCAAGCAAGGACTTAAAGCTCCTGTGAAGTTTATCAAATTACACATTGTTCTTATATAGTTCTTCCTCAGTTTCTGCTCCATTTTTATCAGGATTCATTCCTCAAATGAAGAGGAATGGTCATGTTAATTTAAGTCTTCTCTCACAATCCAAGCATGTTTCTGCATAGCTACTGAGTCCCCAGATGCTGAAAACTGGCAGTGTCCTCAATATTATATCATTACAGATACCTGTAGTACAGATCTGAGATGCCCCCCAGCATTAACCAGCAACAAAAGATACCAATCAACCGTACAAAATACCACAATATTTTACAAATACCATGCAAATTCAGATGCAAATGACATTCTTCTTGTAAGCATCTGCAGTGTGCTTCACATACATGAGAACTATCCGAACCGCGGCTATAGTGATAATTAAAATCATCATGACATTGAGCATTTTAACCTGTACTTGTCGAACGGTTGGCTCAGTTGTTCCTCAGCAGAAGGGCTTCCTTCTCGGTCACTCATCTCACAGCTTTCAGGCAGCTCCATGTCTGATACCGCCCTCAGTTCGGTTTGGTCTGATATTGCTGGGAAAGGCCTCTGCATATGGTCTGGAAAACAATGAAGATATTTCTATAATAGCGGATGCATAGCTCAGAGTCACACCTCCTGGTCCGGGTGGTGCTATCCATGGTTTTGAAGTTGCCTAAGTAGCTGGTTTCAGTGGGCACAATTTCTTTTGACCTATTATAGAAAAGATTGTTTCCATATTCATATTTCCAGTTGACATGAGAGGTACAGGTCAAACTTTTTTTATAGGAATTTTGGAAATAAACCTGAAACCGTTATTCTTTACAAAATGCTTGATTTCTTAATGTGTTTTATGAACGAGTAACATCCAAAGAATTTCTCCCTTGAAGTCACTAGACTTTGCTTTATATTATAATGGGAATTCAACAAGAGAAGAGTGGAGGGACCAAGTCACTGGTATCTTGAAAAATAAATACTTTTGTACCACCCCTTGAATTGCCTTGAGTGTAATTCTGTGAAATAATGAGTCAGAAGAGCTCAAAATGGTGTTAAACCAGCTGTGTGCAAGCAGCAGAACCCTATTGAGTGCTCCCAGCTCCCTAGCAAGCGGAGTTTGTGGTTTTTCCACTGAACTGCACTAGTCCAGAGCCAAGTGACCCCTTGGATCTGCACCCTGTTTCCAGCAGCTGTCCAAGGGCTCTTTCTGTAGGGTATTGGGACAAGGGGAACACATTAAAATACCCCCATCAGCCAGCATGGCCATACGGAAAGAGGAGCCGTCCCTACTGCACATGCAGGTGATCGATAGTGCGGATCGATGCTGCTCCGCACGCGCTCCCAGCCGGCAGTACAGGCTCCCCGAGCCTGTCGCTCCGCACACGCACAGGGGACAGCGCAGGCACGGCGGCCCTGTCGGCTGGGCTGCCAGGGCCGCGGAGCACGGGCACAGCCGCTCCAGTGACGCGTCGCGACCCGACAGCATCCCTTCCCCTCCCATTCCCTTGTCCAGTCAATCAGCTTCAATAGCGTGGAAAGGAAAATGATTTTAATGGAAATAATAAACAATGCTCTTTTTCATCATACATTGCTCTGTACCTTACGATAGGGCTTATCAAAATCAATGCATAAAAATCCACAATGTATGAAAATCCATAATGCATAATGCCCTTGATTGAATCTGCAATGTATGCATGTGCGAATTTAAACAAAATATGTGCACGAATTAATGTGAATATATAGCATGTGCATTCCCTTCCCTGCCATGTAGTAATTATTATTAGCAATAATAGATTCTGAAACTGCAGCTTGGCACATTAGCTGTTTGCTGCTGGGGGAGGGCACGGAGGAAAGAGTAATAGTGGTTGAGCTGAGGCAGCCCGGGGCATTTTTCTGCCTACACGAGGCACAGACAGACAGAATGGATTGGGGAAGCTGTTCCAGCAGTATCCTTTACTCTTCTGGAAATGTGCAGCATTGGCTTTCTCCTTTATTCTCCATATCTGTTCTGATGTTGTCAGGGAGACCGAGTCCCCGGCTTGCATCCAGCTGCAGAGACCGTCATCTTCTAGGGCAGCAGTAGCCCCCAACCCTCTACCCGCTGGGGGATTTAAGCCTGTTCTGTGATGAGCCCCCACACGAGAGGTTTAGATGGTAGGGAAGAAAAGATTCCCTGCATCTTCTCTGCATTTAATTCAGAGAACACCAAAACTTCATTTGAGAACCAACTTTGATGATTTTAATTGCCATAAACCTGTACTGTAAATTGATCTTAAAGAGTACACTAACTGGACATCTGTTCATAAGTAAATTAGGGTAAAATATCTGCTGTCTTCCAGTATAATTGGATCTATATCTGTCAAATGTAAAACTAACTGGGTTTTCATGAGAGGACACATTATATTAATTTTAAAGATGAAAATGGCTTTAGGGTTTTTTTTTGTATTTGTTTTGTTAAAATTATGGCACTCAGCTTTACTGCTGTGTGTTTGTAATTCCAAGGTGTCTTAAACCATTTACTGAATGAATTGATAGAAGACAGTAATGTTTTAAATAAATTATAAGAGGACATTCTGTACATAACCATTTAGCACAACCTAGCAATCATTATTCAGAAAACTCCAACTGACTTGAAAGGCTCCAATTTTGAATATATAAACACAAAAATTAAAAATAGGTCACTAGGATATGACTGTAAACACCGTACTTTTTTTTTTTATATTATTATCTTTGCTAACATCTTTAAATCATTGTTTCTTAAGCGGGTGTGAATAGGGTCAATTCCCAAATAGCATTCTGAATAATTTCCATCGTATTGTTGATATTTAGAATACAATGATTTCTGTACAGTTATATACAGAAGGGTATAACAAATAATGTAGCTGATAATAGAAACTTCAAAGGGATCGATCACAGGCACTATGCCTAAAAAACTTCTCAGTCTATATTTAAATATTGTAGAAATAGCAATTAGACTAAAACATGAGTTATATTATGAGTTAAGCCTTATTGGTACATAGGAATTATTTTCCTTATCCTGGCTAATATTTATTAGTAGCAGCAGTGTTTAACATGCAGTATTTTGCTAGCAGCTTAAATGTTCAAAGCATCCCATAAAAATATTTGCTTATAAATTTTCCTTCTTGTAAATTTCTCTCACAAAAAACAACATCAAGCAAACAAATAGTCTCTTGTGTTTAGTACGCGAGAGAAAGTAAACACTAATTATAGCAAATAACTCTTAGTGTCAAAGGCTTCCCAGACGTTACCGCTACACACTTAAGCATTTCCGAGCGGACAGTGACCTTACCTTCGTAGCCAAGGGGAAAGCAGGTCAGTAAGTTAGGACAGATCTCCTCCAAAACGGAACAAAAAACAGCGAAAGCTCTTGGGCCTTTTAAAGAGAGTTTATCTAAAAAATATTCAGTTCTCTTCCTGTAGCTCTCCTGGGACCAAATGTCTTTGTATTCCTCCAAGGAAAAGACTCTCTCGTAAACCAAGTATGACAGCACTTTGTTCACATCCAGCTCTTCCAGTATTTTCTCTCTCTCATTGCTTGGGATTTCAGAGAGCCACTTATTCCTGTTTTCATTTTCTTTGTTGGTAGATTTTGTACAGTTATAAAATGCAGATTTAGCTGTTCTTCCAAACATGTTGGTATTTGAACACACACACAAAAAAACCCTCTGCATTTATTGCACAGTCTTCAGCATGCAGAGTAAACACAGTGTGGATAGATAGAATGCAAATACATACTGCTGCCTGCAATTATTGTAATTCTAATGGAATAAAGCAGGCCTACATACAAATTATAAGGAAATCTAGCTCAGTGCCTGCAGCCTCCTAAGAGGATTACATTACACTAATTAGCCCTTTACAACTGTTAACAGCTTCTGAACCATAATGATGGGACTCAGAATTGCTTAGTTACTGTTACTTTTTAATTCCGTAACTGATCTTCAAAGATATCCCTTTGTAAAAAAAATAATTTATTCAAGAAGATAGCTCATCAAACTGAAATAATGTGTACAAACTGCTATAGGACATAAAATAACATGTCTTCTATACATTTCAGTTCTGTATTCCTCAGAGACAATCACACAAATCGCAGTATAAACGATCCTCTCATTATTTCATAAAACATTGATTTTGCAACCCATTAGAATTTTATATTTAGTTGTGCAGTATTTAGCTTTAGCACAGCAAATAATAAATGCTTCTGTGCATATACTGTGAGCATATTCGCAAAAGACGAGGAAAAAGAAAGGAAGCCTGTAGGGCAGGGCAGGGCCTTTCCTGTGGGGCTGAGCGGCTGCGCAGCCCACGCAGCCCTCCCGCCCGCCGCGGCTGCAGCGGGTGCACGGGCCCGGCCGGCAGCGCCGCGGAGCGACTGCTGCGGGGCCGGCGGGCTGCCCTGCCACGGGGAATCACTCAGCGAGGATCGCGCGCTTACATAAGCGCCTTACGCAAATGCTGCTTAAGACACAGACTTTTGGGTCTTGTTTTCATACTT
This sequence comes from Crypturellus tataupa, assembly GCA_034781795.1. Taxonomy (NCBI): domain Eukaryota; kingdom Metazoa; phylum Chordata; class Aves; order Tinamiformes; family Tinamidae; genus Crypturellus; species Crypturellus tataupa. Next base: position 4,120,621 of record JAWLRI010000032.1, on the reverse strand, counting down.
TCTGCCAGGACAGATTCCCTCTAGAAGAGCTGTGAGTACTTTTGTCTCCTCCTGCTGTTCCTTAGTCCCGCTGCTTCCGCCAATGCCGTGTCCTCAGCTGGGCAGCCGTACCTGGGCGCTCCCTGATCGGTGCTGTACCTCTTGTGCGGCGCACAAGAAGTGTTTTGCCAACCTTTGCAATATGCTCAGTCCCCAGCACTTTAAGAAGCAACCTTGGTGCCTTGCTGGCAGGCTGTTTCTGTTTCAGAATTTGCCAGCGTTTATCAGTCACCGTTACAGCTGACCGCTGACCATTTCATCCTCTAGGATTTGTCCTGTGGGCATGAGCAGCCCCACGATTAGCCAGCCAGGACCACAGAAGTGCTTGGGAGCAGTGCCTGTTGCCCCGTGGCTGTCTGCAGGTACAGCAAGCCTCACAGGTTACCTGGAACAGGGAAAAGTGGAATTACAGGTTATTTTAAGCCACTCCGACTCTGTTTTTTCCCTTAATGCAGTGATTTTATATCTCATTGAATCATTTATCTAACAGAATCATTATATTCCTTTAACCAGTTAATATAATTTGATACTGCCCTAAAGGATTTCTGGTTTTAATCAGCCTTCTCAACCATCATAACGTATGATGCTAAGTTTTCTCATTATTTTAGTAAATTACTTCAATAAATGCTAGATCAAGCCAAAGTTGCGGTTTTTCGGTTCATAGGATAATGGCCCCGATACGAGATACAGCGAATTTAGCCTGACTCTGCCTCTCGGAGATCCAGCTCCAAGTGCAATATGCATTTATGTATTTTTATAGCTACAAACACTGACGGTCATTGGTGTCCTAAACTACATAACGAACTAAACAGTAGTGAATTTAGAAGCTAGAGGGGGGTAATCAATGTCAAATTAATAGTGAAATTATTTTTCAAGGGAAGAGCCAGAGAATGTCTTATGTTGATGGCTCATTGCAGGTTCAGAGAAGAGCGACCCTGCCAAACAAATGCTGCACATACGTGTTAGGGAGGTGCCCGTCTTCAGAAACCGAAGCAAAAATCACTGCAGGGCAAAACTGTACCTAGGTAGCGCTGCGCTGCGGGACATTCCCAGGATCTAGTTCACTTAACGAGCATGGAAACCAGTAACACTCGAAAGCCGCTTAGGGAACAACACCAAACCAAAACAAAAGGTCTTGGAAAATTCTGGGCATTCCTGGGCCCGGGAGACAGTGTGTGGCACAGGGAGGAGCCAGCCCGCGGTGGCGGGGTTGCTGTAGAAGCCCTGCAGATCTCATGCTCTTCCTGTGAAGGGGACAGCCCGTTGAGCCGGCCGTGTCCCGGCCCGTCACTGTTGACCGTGTGTCCGCCCAGGCTCGGGCGCACGGCTGGACGCTCCCAAGGCCACTGCGACTAGTGCGCTGTATCTCCGGGGTTGTATCTCCGGACACGTCCCCAGCTGTGGCAGAGCCAGGGGTCGATTCTCCACCCTTCCACAGCCCAGTTTTGTTAAGCGGGGGATACAGCGTTACCGTTCCGGTTCGGTGATGGCAGGGTTGGAACTCCCGCCAGGCGGGCTGGGTAGGAGGGAGGCAAACGCGTGAGGAAGCGGGTGAGGAGCACGAGGCGGCAGCGCGGCGGCACCCACCGCCGCGGGGCCTCCCGCCCGGCTGCCCCGCAGCACCCCCGGCCGCCCCCAAACGCCACCTCCACCCTCCCCACAACACCCAGCCCCCCCGCCCCGCGCACC
>JAWLRI010000032.1:4105385-4118793 GCA_034781795.1 Crypturellus tataupa | reverse complement strand
TGGGGCGCAGTTTGTGGGGCGCAGGTTATGGGGTGCAGGTTATGGGGCACGGGAGGCGCTGAGGACACTGTGGGGCGCTCAGGTGCAGGTTGGGTACAGGTTGTGGGACACTGGGTGCAGGTTGTGGGGTGCAGGTTGTGGGGTGCAGGTTGTGGGGTGCAGGTTGGGTGCAGGTTGTGGGGTGCAGGTTGTGGGGTGCAGGTTGGGTGCAGGTTATGGGGTTGTGGGGCACAGGTTGTGGGGCGCAGGTTATGGGGTGCAGGTTATGGGGCACGGGAGGCGCTGAGGACACTGTGGGGCGCTGGGGTGCAGGTTGGGTGCAGGTTGTGGGGCAAAAGATGCACCGGGGACGCCGCCGTGGGGCGCGTGTCGTGGCAGCCTGCGCCGCGGTGCCGTGCCTGGCCTTACCCTCCCTCCGCCCTGTCCCTCTCTCCAGCAGCCTGCTGAGGCAAGCGCTGCCGCTGCGGCGGATAAGCGTGAAGACGTGAAGAAAAAGCCCGGCGAAGTTGGGAACGGGCACAGAAGTGAGGTAGGCGCTTCTCTGGGCGCGCAGTGGCTGCGCGCAGGCCTGCGAGGGCCGAAGCGCTTCGCTGCGGCCGGCAGCCTGCGCCCGGGGAGCCAGGCTCGCCCGAGCACGCGGAGCCGTCACCCTCGTGTCTGGGCGTCCTGCCCGCCACTTGCAGCCGCGTCCTTACGTGTTCTTGGCGCCCTGCCCTGTGGGTAGGTGAAGCACTGGGCCTGTTGGGAAGGAAACACCTGTGGGATACCCAGGGATGTCGTGAGCAGTCATGATCGGGTGATGCGGGGGAAGCTGCCGCAGGAGCCTAGCAGCAGTAGCTGCAGTTAAGAGATTTTTGGTGATTCTTTTTACGCCAAGCAAATAGAAAAGTCAGTCAAGTAAAAGTTCTGCAGCAAGAACGTGTAGTCCTTTTGGAAGGCAAAACACATCGTGCTGTTTGGGCACAGATGAATGAAGGTGCACCCAAAAACTGGAAGGCCATGGAAGAGGAGTCGGCAAGTTGGGAAGAACTACTCCTTGCCCAATTATTTGCGGATGCTTTACAGCTTGTTAATATAAGTTATAACACAGTGAAACCTGATCTCAGTTGGTGTATCCAGGGATGCATGAACATTATAAACTCCTGTATTCAATTTCTTGAGCTCTTTTTTTTTAAAATTTTTTGGTGATTGTGTATGTTTTAATATATTTTATGTTTTTATTTGCAGTGTAAGCCAGACTTCATAGAAGACAGACTGATGCTTTATGAAGATCTGAAAAAAGAACATGATGCTTTACTAGCTTACAGAGCAGCCAACGAGAGCAAACCGATCAAAATTACCCTGGCAGATGGAAAGATTGCTGAAGGGGAATCTTGGAGAACCACACCATATCAGTTAGCTCTAGGAATTAGGTAACCTGCAGATTGAAGGATTTGTACTTTTGTGGTGGTAAATCTGTTACTGAAATGTATGTCCTACCCAGTTACATTCATGGTCCGTGTCAGATGGGCAACTCTGTAATGTTGGGTTATTTGGAAAGCGTTACTAAAACTTGAGTTTAATGTAGCTATAGCTGGATGAAGTTGTTGTTCTGAGTGAGGCTTAAGGCCATGTTCTGATCATAGTGGTCACTTCCCCTATCTATCAAAGTCTTGGCAGTAAAACTAGGAATTAGTTAGGCTTAATAAGACTAGTAAGACTAGTACTTATTCAAGTCTTATGAGATGACAGATAACTGTAAAAATCTATTCTTGGAAACAGTATTCCTTCCTGGTCCCCAACAGTGAAAACTGTAGAATGAGATTAAGTCCTTCGAAGGATTTACTGTATGTACCTTAAAAGCAGAAAAATATTAAGGTTTAGGCGATACAAGATGTAGAGCAGTGTCTCAAGGTATTTAGATACCTAAGTATTTTTGCAAATCTAAACCCAAATGTTTTGGTCTCGTGCCTTCATTTGTGTTCTTCAGCCAAGGGTTGGCTTCAAATGCAGTCATTGCAAAAGTAAACGGTGAATTGTGGGATCTGGACCGTCCGCTGGAGGGAGATTGTGCTCTAGAGCTGCTTATGTTTGATAATGAAGAAGCACAAGCTGTAAGTAAACACTCTGTGGTATCTATGTGACTAAAAGAACTAATGGCATGGAGTTGATTGCAGTATTATACTTTTAAAATCTTGAATAAAAAAATCTGAACAACTTTTCAAATGACACTTGTTGAAATATGTTGAAGAATATTAAATACTTATAATCTAGAGATGAATAAAGCCGTAAAGGCCTCTTCTGTCCTCTTTTACATAAACTGGTTATTTCTCCTTTGAGATTTAGCTTTTGTACATCATGTCTGGATTTGAGTGCTAAACTGAAATTTGGTGTTTTAAAGTTGCATGCGTCCTATTGTTTGACTTAGTCTATGTGTCTGAAGATGAGACACTGAAAGCAAATGTGGCTGCCTTAGTGTTCCAAAAATTGTCCCGTATCAGATTTGAATCATAAACGTTCATAAACCATATCTTTTATCTGCAGTATTTATTAGAGACTTTTATTAATTAGAAACTTTTAATTAGTTAATTAAATGATGAATATAGACCAAGTCTCATGCCTGAGTTTTGTGGGATTCAGACTTAAGCCTATATTTATGCTCTCGAGTTAGACTTCATTTTGTTGAGCACGCAGCATCAGTAGCCCATGATTTGCTCAGCCAACTTTATTTTTTTGCAGGTTTATTGGCATTCAAGTGCTCATATTCTTGGAGAAGCCATGGAAAGTTATTTTGGTGGCTGCTTGTGCTATGGACCACCTATTGAGAATGGATTTTATTATGACATGTACATTGAAGACAGGTAAAATGAAGGACTTTAATAATCGGCCTTAAAACTGAGGGTCTTGATTTTGCCTGTTCAGGTCTCTGCATGTTAAAAGTAAAATGCTGTATATCAGATATGGTTTAAAAATAACTAATGAGTCTCTGTTCTGTACAGTATAGAAGTATATATGTATAGCATACCTGTTTCATACTTTTTTAAAATTCAAGAGCAGTGCTTAGGCTTCTGCTCTGTAGGACTTACAGCTAATGAACATACTACACAACATTGCCTAAAACTTGGTGAGAGATACAAGAGACAGCATTTCCTTGAAGAAGTGTGGAAGTTTGTTCTCAAAATGACCTAGTCATGCGTGGAAGCTCACGTACGCATGTAACTCATAGGTGTTTACTTGCCTAATCCTTGTGCACAGCTTTCACAATTCTGTTTCCCTCATTTATCTCTGTCTACTCAGGGAAAATAAAAAATCTGCGTCAGCTGATAAACTGCCTCTCACAGCTGACTTGAGCTTTTTCATACAGCATAATGCTTTGAGCTACTGCTCTTCCAGACAGTTAGGCATGTCAAAGACTGTTTTTGAATTATTTCAGTGGGATTGTTCAGGTTGATACAGTTTATATTTCTGAATTTGGGATCTGGAAGTACATTTGATTGCAAGAAACTAAGAAAATGTTACAAATAATAACAGCATATTCTTTGTTTTTGAAAACAGAACACCACAAAATGGTTGCTTAAAGGATGGGAGTATCAGTATAGATAACTTGTTTCTTTTGCCTTTGTTTGTTTAGAGGTGTATCAAGTTCTGAATTCCCAGCACTAGAGAACTGCTGTAAAAACATTATAAAAGAGAAGCAGCCTTTTGAAAGACTAGAAGTCAAAAAGGAGATTCTGTTAGACATGTTTAAGGTAAATCTTTGAAGCACCTATGATTCTGGTATCACCTTTTAAAACTGTAATTTCTATTAAACAGAGCATGTGACTATCAGAATTGGGTCTATCTAGTACAGCTAGATTGGGCTAACTGAGTCTATCTAGTACAGGGTCTGTCTAGTACCTCCCTGTTTTCAGGATGTTTTGAAGAAATAAGCAGTTGCTTACACCTCAAAAATACCACAAACTTGGGTTATGAAGAGCTTGGTACGCAAAAAGTATACATTTATTCTGGCTGCCTTGCAGAAAAAAGCCTAAAGGCTGTTTTCTCCAGCAGTCCATTTATACAGCAAGTATTACAAACCTTACTGTATCATGTATTAATTGCCTTTGAGCTGTTCAGCTGGTAATGACCATGTGTAACATGCTCTGAAGGAGAGATTTGTTTTTTTTTTTTCAACTGGTGATTTATAACTCTTCTGGAAGGAATGTCAAATGTGTGCACATATGTATATGTGTGCGAGTGTTTTTACTGATGGATTTATATTATTAATATATCATTTTAGAATATTAATTAGTAGTTGTTGTAGTAATAATGTTCCTAACTTTTTGCTTTTCCCATCTAGTATAACAAGTTTAAGTGTCGTATCCTGAATGAGAAAGTTGACACACCAACTACTACAATATACAGGTAAATAAAAGTAATAAAAAGTTGTTACAAAATAGTTCCATAGCTGGGTATATTTGACTTAAATTGGGAGGAGAAGGAACTGTGTTCTTAACTCCATTTTCAGAGAACTGATATGATTAGGGACCCAGATTTTGAATTAATATTATTTTCTATGTTGATTCCTTTTCTTCCGCTAGGACAAATCTTATCTTCACTGGTGGGCAAATGGCAAGCCCACTTCTCACTAATTGCCTCAGCTTTCAAGAAAAATATTATAGCAGGTTACCACTTAAGGATTGTATGACTGAATTATGGGTAAAAGTAACTCAATGTAGGGTGAGGTTCATTCAGTTGGTAAAACTAGTTGCAGAATAACAAAACTATTTTTGCTGTTGGAAGTGCTTTGTTTGAAGCTTCTTGAAGAACTTTGGCAAAGCTTCCATACAGACCTGTGTGAATTGCTGGGTATGTGATGATCTCCTTGTAGGGGATCAAGCGTGCTTAGTGTTTACGGGATAAATACTCACTCATGGAAGGTATGGCTGCATTTAAGATGCACTGAATTTACTGTGTGTTGTATGATGCTTAATTTGAACATTTGTGACTCTACTTAAAAATGTTGGAGAGTTTTAAAATAACCTCTTGTTTTGGTCTATAGATGTGGTCCACTGATTGATCTCTGCAGAGGCCCCCACGTGAGACACACTGGAAAAATTAAGGCCCTTAAGATATTCAAGGTAAGTTCATAGGATAACTCTGCTTTTAAATTTAACTAAAACAGAGACTTTATTGTATCTGTAATAAGGTTTATTGTATCTTTACCATCACATCAGTGAACTTTACCATTACCACAGTGAACGTTAAGAGCTTTTTTTTATTATTATTTTTTTTTTTTATTTTTTATCAGAGTAGTTATACCCATGTAGTTATGCACGTGCCTGCACTGTAAGGAAGAGTAGTTCAAAAAGCACTCGAGCTAGTGGTGACTAGATTAGCTGTGGAAGCGGCTGCAGTGGGCTCGAGCCATAAGCAAACAGGTTAGTGCTGCTGTCTGCCCTGTGCTCACATCTGCACCCAGCGTGGCACTGTGCGACACGGACGTCCGGGCTGGGATCAGGAGGAGTTAGGGCACCGGGTGCCGTGCTGTCTGTGTTGTGTGCAGGCAGCCTCTATCCTCCGCTAAGTGAACATCCACACTTATTGGGCCAGGAAATACTATTCTGCCTTAGTAAGATGGGATTTTTGAGATATAGGAGGTCAAGTGAGAACTTGCAGATATGTAAGTGCTGCTCTTTAAAAATGACGTTGCTCACATGAAAGCTGGAGTTAGTGTTTGCAGATGCCTCTGATAACTGTGTAGTATTAGTTACCTGAAGATGTTAATTTTGCTAGCCTCACTAAGCTGGCCTCATGGGAGCATTTGGCACCTTTTTCCTGGCTTCCTCACTGAAATCTGGAACTCTGAGATACAGAGTTTAAATATTTGAGTGTCAAAACAGATAGGACTTAACTGTGAGAGAGAGAGTTATTTTTACATTTTCAGTCTTTACTGTTTCCTTACTGCATTATGTTTTGAACTTAAACAAGTGCTTCTCTCCTAGAAGGTAAAATGTGATATAACGAAACATGACATGATGCAAGTTAAAATAAGGTAGCCAAGCTGGAAAAAAAAATACATGACTTGACCAGTCACTTGTATTTATGCCTTCTGTGTTAGTATCCTCGCTAAAAGATGGTGTAAGAATCTGCATGTTATAAACAGTTGCTGGATGACTGGATATAGATCTTTTCCTAAGGAAAAACCAGAAAAGTGGATCAGTGTTTATTCTTCCTCTCCCTGGTGTTATATAATATTATCTTAATATATATTTTTTTCCACATAAGAATTCCTCTACATATTGGGAAGGAAAAGCAGACATGGAGACTCTGCAGAGAATTTATGGAATATCCTTCCCGGATAACAAAATGATGAAGGAATGGGAAAAATTCCAGGAAGAAGCCAGAAACCGGGATCATAGGAAAATTGGAAAGGTACATCATTTTATGGCCTTCTATAATGTGGTAAACTTAACGGAGGGGATACGAAGCAAGATAGTAAATAGATTTGGGGATATTAAAAAGCACAGTAGAAATTATACGTGAAGCAGGAAGAGATTTATTTAAAAGCATAGAACATATGGGTGCATTAAAAGTTGGTAGCCAAGAGGATGCAGGTGTGAAACTCTCAGTACTTCCTGGTGGGTATGAGAAAGGGAAGGTGAAGGGCCTTAATAAGCACAAATGAACAACTTGCCCAGACCGCCTAGCAGGAGAGCCCGTGGATGCACAGGGAACAGTGACCAAGCGAGTGGGTAGTAGAATGGTTTTTGCTGAAGTGTTCATGAGTATTTGTCCATTGTTTGTTCTATGATTACTTCTCTTTTCAAAATGAAATGATCAAGTATCAATGCAACAAAGTATGAAGTATATCTAGTATGAAGTGTGTCTAGTTGGGAGATATATGGGAGATTAAGATTCTTCAAAGACGGCGTAACAGAACCAAAATTCCGAGCCTATGTTTTTGAGCTCTCAAAAGGAATGACTGTTCTATAATCTTTGTCCATCAGCCCTCAGATCCAATGGGTATGTGTTTCAATTGTTTGGGCTGCTAATAGTAAGATTTCTGAATCTTCTTCTCATTTTTCTGAGGAAATGTGTTTAGATAGTCACGAAGTTAGGATATTAGTATAAAGCTTCTAAGAGTAAGAACCAGAAGTGAAATAACTTTTGTTACTGAGAATTTGTAGAACTCATCTTGTTGTATTTTTACTCTGGTGAGCAAACTTCAACATGTGAATTAAAATCAGTCATATTCAACACCTAGGGATACAGTTGAGGTAGTCTTACATTAATTATAATTTTTAATTGCTGTAGGAGCAAGAACTTTTCTTCTTTCACGATTTGAGTCCTGGAAGCTGCTTTTTCCTGCCCCGAGGTGCCTTTCTTTATAATACACTCATGGATTTCATAAGAGTGAGTAGATACTGATGTAGTTGATCATGTACTTAGTATCATCTGTGATCTGGATTTAAGTGATTTAAGTGATGTGTTCTTCACTGTGCTGAACTACCCTCACAAAGCAAAAACACACATGCCAGAATTTCACTAGGATAATACAGATCCAATGTTTTTAAACTAAGGCTAGGAAAAGCATTCGCAGTTGACATGTGTTTTTTCCATCTTTGTAAAACCTATATGCACAGTGGTCCTTTAGTCTCCCAGTAAATAACTATCATAATCATACAGTCAGGATCATAATCATACAATCAGGATTTTGCTTGTTGAAAGTAATTTTGTCTGCACTGCATTTTAAAATGTTGAATTTGTTTTGTAGGAGGAATATCACAAGCGTAATTTTACTGAAGTTGTATCCCCAAACATCTTCAACAGTAAGCTGTGGGAAGCTTCAGGGCACTGGCAGCACTACAGTGAAAATATGTTCTCTTTTGAGGTTGAGAAGGAAACATTTGCCCTTAAGCCGATGAACTGTCCAGGACATTGGTTTGTACCCTTAGCTGAGAAATGTTCTTTATTTTTCTACATCTATGCTGTGTGCTTCTGAGGGAAACTAATGGAATATCAGTGTGTTTTGTCTTGTGCGTGCTAGCTGTACAGTGGTCTGTTTTTTCTATGCAACTAACTTGTCCAGAGAGCTTGTGGTGTCTTAAGCAGACCAAATGCAGTTCTAGTGCAGAATTACTGGAAGAAGCTCCTCCTAAATGAGCTAGGTTTCTCTGTGCTAATACTAGTTTGCTCCACTTGGGAAGTTTGGCATTAGTTGGGCACAGATAGGCATAAGATATGGTGACTCAAAAGGAGGGAGAAGTGAACAGGTTCTGGCTGTTATTCTCACAGTGGCTTTTGCGGGAGATTTTTAGCAAGCCAAATGGCTTAGTTTCCCCTCTTGCCTGCCTCTTAGAATGCAGACAACTTGAATGAATACATGTCTAAAAATGTGGTATGTGGTTACTATCTCTATTAACCTTGTTTTAGTACTTGTGTTGTCTTGTATGTGAAGGATAAAAACAAGGTTCTTTGATATTCCTTCCAGCCTGATGTTTGCTCATCGTCCGCGATCCTGGAGAGAAATGCCTCTTAGACTTGCAGATTTTGGGGTTCTTCACCGAAATGAGCTCTCTGGGACTTTAAGTGGCTTGACTCGTGTTAGGCGCTTCCAACAAGACGATGCTCACATCTTTTGCACAATGGAACAGGTAAAAACAACAATTAAACAACATCCCCTCAAACAAAATAAATGTAAAGTGTTTCATCTTTTAGTTCCTTTTGTTGTGTTGTTTTGGAGTGTAACGTTTTGTTTGTGTGCTTTGGTTTTTTTGCTTTTTTTATTAGGTTGCTTCCCTCTTAATCACATGGAGCTCTTAGCCTTCTGTGGTACTGCTTCACTCAACAGTTTGCTGATCTTAACTTCTCAGTTCAAAATGTATTGAATACCTGTCACATGCATTTTTTGTTTTCTTTCTTTGAGGTAAAGAAATAATTGTAGAAAAGAAGATAACATCTGAGAGATGTTATTAATTGTAAATTATTAAGACTTTTTTTCCCTCTTGTGGAAAGAAATATGGGTGCAACTAAACCTAAAAGATAAAATCCTCCTTCCTCCCTCTCTCCCCATCTTTATTAAAAAAAAAAAAAAAAGGCTACTTTGCTTTCTGTACTAATGATGAATAAGTGCTTTATTCAGATAATAATTCCACAGATATCAGTAGAACAATATGAATAAATTGATGCACTTCATAAAACCTGAGATATATATGCTGTATTTTTATATATAGGCACTTTCTTCGGTTTCATGTTGGACCTTTTGAGAATGTATCCATATGCATCTTTTTGCACAGAAACTGTTAAAACCTGAGGATGAAGAGTACTGCAAATCCAATTCCTTTTCTGTTTTTATCGCCACATTTTTGGTTTTAAACTTTTTTTTTTCTTTTACATTTAAGATTGAAGAAGAAATTAAGGGCTGTCTGGATTTCTTGAAGTCTGTTTATGCTGTCTTTGGTTTTACCTTTCAACTGCATCTTTCTACAAGGCCTGAAAATTATCTAGGAGAAATAGAGATCTGGGATCACGCTGAAAAGGTAATTCACTTAAACTTTTTTTTTTTTTACATTTGCTTTTGCTTTTTCAGAAATTAATATTTAGCTAATTTATTTCATGTTGAATGCTGAAGTTAGTGAGATTGTTTAAATCAGATGCTAAACACTCTACCTACTGAAAGTACTTGTTGAAAAGTTGTATGAAATAGACTTTCTGTATAAAATCACAACTGCTTGGCTCTTACTTAGGCCCTTATTTTAAATTGAGAGTAATCACAAAGTTTTCATAAGAAGCTACTCATATTTCAAGTTTACTCATCATAAATGACAAAATGTTTGAACATGCTGCTGATGAGTGCTCAAAGGAAGCACTCTTCATATTTCACAGGCTACATCATCTAGTGTAGACAATTGTTTTCACCTTTACAGTAATGGAAATCCCTGAGACACCTATCAAGTTTTAAAAATTCTTTTATTTATTTATTTATGTATATAATTAGCAACTTCAAAGTAGCTTGAATGACTTTGGAGAACCATGGAAGCTGAATCCAGGAGATGGAGCATTTTATGGTCCCAAGGTTAGTGAATTAGTATTTTAATACAATTTTGGAACAAGACAAAATACAGACAAACTGTGCCTAGTAACTGTATTATTTTGCTTGACAGATTGATATTAAAATCAAAGATGCTATTGGCAGGTATCATCAGTGTGCTACCATCCAGCTTGACTTCCAACTACCTATTCGTTTTAATCTTACTTATGTTGGGTGAGTGGTTAAACTACTTGGTTTTTTTTAATGCCCTCAAAATTGATAATTTGTGTGTGGGCTAGGGGAAGGATGTTTTTTGTTTTGTTCTTTTCATCTTTACCTATCATTTTCAGGAAGGATGGTGATGATAAAAAACGGCCAGTAATTATTCATAGAGCTATCTTGGGGTCTGTGGAGAGAATGATAGCTATTTTAGCAGAAAACTATGGAGGAAAATGGTAAGTGGTAAGAAATAGTAAGAAAATGGTAAGAAAATTGGTAATGGTAAGTGGTAAGATTTAAGGAACACTTGACTATGTAACTAGAAGCTATGGAAGGCTTCCTATATATCATAATAAACAATAAAGGCATAAATAGGCATATAATAAACGTGGATAATACGTGCAAAACGGAAATTCTGTTAAAAATCTTATAGTTGTGAGATCAGCTAGGATGCGAACAGAAGCTCAAAGTTGTTCCTGTGTCACTCAGCCAACATTGGTGTATTTTCAATTTTATGTGAACTGGAAAGAGTGAATGTAATAGCATAGCCAGCATCTTTAGCTTGCATAAGTATTTTTATAAAGTAAAAAAGTGAGTTTGGGGAAAATACTACTAATATACACGTTGATGTTTCTGTTAATATACTTGCTAGGCCATTCTGGCTGTCTCCACGGCAGGTCATGGTTGTACCTGTGGGACCTACCTCTGAAGAGTATGCCCGGCAGGTGAGAACAGAGCCTTCCTTTTTAGAGCAGCACGACATTTTAGTGGCTTCCCAAATGCTTGGCCTAGAATAATAAGTAATTGCTTCAGTGACATTGCAGGCATTATTTCTGTAGGTGAAATCTTTCATACCTTCTAAAACTCATGTAAAATTTGAAAAAAGGGTTTGTAACAAGTATCTTGGGCCGTGTTATCATGTACCTACCTCAGTAATCATTTAAAAAAAAAATCTGGACAGTATTCTTTATACGGTAACCCACATTTAACTCATTATGAAATTATCTTCTTAAAGTAAGAATGGAACCAGTTTCCCGCAGTCCCTAGCAGGTATGTTCTTGACTATATTTGAGTGTGTGTGGTGTTACAGCCCTTCTCCCTTCTATTTAATACAAGCATAAATGACTTTGTTCCTTTTCCTCTTCCTCCCTTCTGTGGCTGAGGAAACCTTTTTGACGTTCAGCAGTGCAGCTGTCTGAGGAGATCAGCAGGCGTTTCCTAGGGATGTTCCATCGTACTGACCTCTGAGCTAGAGTCCTGCCAAGCCCTTAAGTCTGTGTGCAGTTTTCTTCAAATAACTTTACTGTTTTCCATGGCACGTATGTGAGATACTTCTTGAAAGGATGTACTATTTCATGCTGTAGAATGTATATATGTCTGTTTTTGTTTTGTTTTTTGTAGGTTTGCAATGATTTTTTTGAGGCAGGATTTATGTCAGATGTGGATCTAGACCAAAGTTGCACGTTAAACAAGAAAATAAGAAATGCACAGCTGGCCCAGTATAACTTTATCCTAGGTACTTATATTCTGGAACATTGTGAAAATTTAAATTTTGTGTTGAGAGTTGGCCTAGACTCTCATCTTGTAATGCAGGCAGACAGCTTAGTATTGTTTGTGTCTCGCAGTGGTTGGAGAAAAGGAAAAAGCCGATAATGCTGTCAACGTGCGAACAAGAGACAACAAAGTTCATGGAGAGATTTCAATATCTGCTGCTCTTGAGAAGCTCAAGAAATTTAAGAGTTCACATACTGCAAATGCAGAAGAAGAATTCTGATGCTGCTGCTAGCTACTGTTAGTTTATTTAAGCGCCCATGTGAAATAGCATTTCTTCCCTCCTCTACTGCAGTAATGCTTACTTGCAAGAATTTCCAGCTAGTCTATATTCAAACCGAGCAGGTGCGACTGTCGACTCTTTTGACAATCCCGTGAATCTGTGCTACTTGCGTAAAGGCTGTTTAAAATCTTAAACTTCTACTAAATCATCTTGATTGTACTGTGTAAATGAATTGGGGATACCGTTCAGGCCAGGAACAGGACCCTGGCTGCTGCTGCCATCGCTGAATTACCTCAGTCACGTAGCAGTTACATAACTGACGTGACCTGAAATCCAAAACTTGACAGTTGGTAGGGCTATAAGGAACATTTTGAAGATTTTTTTCTTTTTTTGTCTCCTTGAATCCAAATTAGGTCAAATAGGGTAGGCAAGGAGGAGATAGCCTCATTATTGCTGAAGCAAATCTCAGTAAAACAAGATACTGGAGGAGTCAGACTGGTTGCCATAAAGGTGGCTGCTACACCATAAGTCGAATTACCAACTGCATCTGTGTATGGACACCTTTTGTTTTTGTTTGTGTTTGCTGTCACTTTAATATGAAATTAATCTTAGATTGCTGTTTGTTTCTAATTTATTGCGTGGGTTGCGGATGCTGAGCAGGCTGAAAGGAGTGGATGTTGTAATTTTCTTTTATTCCTTTTCCTAATACACTACGTTGCAATTTGAAGGGCCTGTGTTTGTCTCCCTGTCCGCTCTGTGCAGGCGGCTGGGTGCAGTTGACCTCGGGGAAAGCAGGAGGGGGGCAGACGGATCCCTCTCCCCCGCTGACCGCAGCATGAGCCCTGGGGCAGCGGGCGCGTGAGCGGGAGCTGCTGCGGCCGGGGCAGCCGTAACAGCAGCTCCACGGGGCTGCGGGACCGGAGCGGGGCACCGGAACCAGGAGACACCTCGGCTGTAACGGCTGCGGCCCTGGGCCCAAGGGACAAAGGAGAGGGCGGCCGGGCCGGGAAATCGGGATCAAGGGAGGCTGCGGCCTCCCCCGTGAGAGACCCCACACGGCTCTGAGACCACGCGGGTCTGCCCCGCGGGGCTCTGCCTTCATTCGAGCAAAGTTTTAGGGCCTCTCTGTCTCCTTGGGGGCACTCGGTTCTTGACAGCGATATGTTCCACACTGTTTGGTTTTGTGAATCCGTTTTTACCAACTGCTCAGCCTTAACTTAAAATATACATACAAATATATATTTAGTATATATAAAACCTCTTTCGTACGGCCTTCCCCCTCGTGCCCTAGAGCTGCGTGGCTGCTGCCCTCCAGCAGCGGCAGCTCCTCCTGCGGGCGCAGCTCGCGGCCTGGCGCAGTGCGAGCAACGTCCCGGCCGCCCCGCCTGCACCTGCGCCCGCCGCCCCAGGGCCGCAGCAGCCCC
>JAWLRI010000032.1:4084476-4100709 GCA_034781795.1 Crypturellus tataupa | reverse complement strand
AGCCCCGTAGGGCCCACGGGGAGAGCGCTGCCACCCTCGGCCGCGGGAGCCTCGTCCCCGGGCGCCTTCGCTGCCCCGCCGGCCCCGCTTTCGGGGTAGCGGGTGGCTCCGTGTCTGCCCTGGGTCCTGGGGTGAAAGCGCCGGCACGGGGCAGCGCGGCGGGGAGCGTTGCCGCTCTGGAGGGGCGCGGAGCCCTAGGCGCGTCCGCGGAGCCTGCCTGGAGCCCCCGGGCCGCTCGCTCTCCCCAGCGCCGGAGCGGCTGCTCCCGCCGCAGTCCCGCTGCTCCCGCTGCAGCCGGCGTGGAGAAGCGCCCCAAAGCGCTCACCGGGATAATCCTGTTACTTACATTAAACAGTAAGGCGGGATGCAAGAACCGTTAGACGAGAGGTAGGAGCTGCCCTCCACGCTGAGGGGAGCGATCACCCCCGCCTCTCGGTTGCAGGAGCTTCACGCGCACCTGAACGGCTGCATCAGCTCCGGCACCATGAAGAAGCTGATGGCGCAGAAGCCGGAGCTGCGGATCCACAACGGGATGACCGTGATCGACAAGGGACACAAGCGGACCCTGGACGAGTGAGTGGACGAACGGGTGCGCGCGAGGAGCGTCTGCCAGCCTCCTCCTCGCTAAGCTGAAGCAGAGAAATACCCTGCCCTGCTCTGACTGCTGCATTACGCTGTGCTTGATCTCGTGTGATACTGGTTTGCCTCTTGGCCCTATAAGTCCCTTCTTAAACATGTGCAAATTAAATGGAAATGTCACATGGATCAAATGTAATTTATTTTTTAAAGGTCAGAAAAACTTTATTATACATATATAAAGTATGAGCATGTTAGAGAAAATTGACGCACATGGTTTCCTCGTTTGGAAGCTTCATGTTTTCCTTTCCCTTAGAAAGCTTTCTGGAAAACGTAATAATAATTTCTGTTGCAAATGAATTGTTAGCACCTGAAATCAGAAATGTCTATTAAGATGGTCTTGCTCATCATATAAGTTGACATGTGTTTTAAGTGACAGCAAAGCAGGTTAATTTAGCGTAGTGAATACTTGTTTTCCAGATACAGAGTTTTTTGGGAATACTCATTTTGCCATTCAGTTTTTATCGAGTTGATTTGTTAATGTTTTCTTTTAGATGTTTTCAGATGTTTCAGATGATCTATCAGATTACCACTAGGACTGAAGATATTTTACTGGTAAGTTAATCAAAATGGCTTAAAACAAACAAAAATATTTTCTTTTCCTTTTTGAATATAAGGCTAGCATAATGTAAAGACAAAATTAGCTTAACAAGATCGGGTTCTGAATAACAGTGATATCATCAACCGTCCCTTCAATTGGAAATGAAAATTACCACTGTAAAAGATGAAAGCCTCGAAATACAGGGTTATGGGTTTGTTTGTTCTTTCTTTCTTTTAAGCCCTGAGCCTTCAGTATGGTGGTTCATTCTGAGCTCTCAGATGCTTGGACTGATAATGACTTAAAAATGTCTCTATTGATTGTCATCAAAGCATTGATTTAAAGTAGTCTCCATGTTCTTCTCCACAGGTACTGGCTTGTCAAAACTAGTGAACTGGAAATGCATTTTTTCTTTCTTTGTTTTTTCTTTTTTTTTTTTTCTTTTTTTCTTCTTTTTTTTTTTAAAAAAAAAAAAAACCCTATAGCTTACAAAACAAACAAGAGACTGTTGTGTGATAAAAATAAGATTAAAAAAAAAAATCTTGTCTTTCCTTCCATAAAGGGTGTTTTAAGTAGCCTATTCAACTTTCCACACAGTAGCTAGCTGTGAAAGGAATAGCTGTGAAAGGAGTTTTCTTGTTCAGACAGAAACTGAGTAGCGCTGAGTGAACTGAAGCTGCCCTCTGTGGATAATATTGCCAGAGGTGGAGAGTGACAGAAATGTGTGGGGCCTGAAAATTATACATATCAAATATATATAATTTATAATAAATGTCTATATTATATATACATATATTATTATATATTCATATAATTTATATAGTATATATAACATTTATTATATATATAATATATATATTTATATATAATATTTTTATATACATATAAAATAAGATTTGCACCAAAATGTCACCTTTTTAACCTTTTTTTATGTTGCAAAAGAGAATGTAACTAATTATAAGCATTATTTATCATGTTGAAAATACCATTTTTCTTTAGATCACTAAAGATGTTATTAAAGAATTTGCTGATGATGGTGTCAAATATTTGGAATTGAGGAGCACTCCTAGAGAAGAAAAGGCCACAGGTACAGTGTGTTCTAATTTTTAAATTTAGGTCTGATTGTACTATAAAAATTAATTAAAATTGTGTCAGTAAGAAGTCAAATTCAGATGTTTTGGTGAAAATATACTTTAAATATGAAAGTAGTGGTGTGAAAATAACAGCAGTGAAACAGCATGAAAACATGTCCCCCCAAATCTAATAGCTGTTAAAAAAGGTAGAGCCAGGTATACATCTAAAATGAATGGCCCAAATTCTTGGATTATGGATTCAAAACAGTGCACACATATTAGTTGCCTATTAGACCTTTTTTTTACTTTTTTTTCTTTTTAGATTATTTTTACTTTTAGTTACTTCATTTTTATTTTTCTTTACATGTAGTTTAATATAACTGCACCAGTGAAGTAGCAGTTGTTAATTTCTGGTTCATACAGAATGATTTTTTTTCCACCAGATGCCCAGAAAGACAACTATTTCAAATGCTCAAAAATAAATGTTTATTTTTTTAATAGAATCAAAACTGTATAAATTAGAAAATTATGGAGAAATATACAAGGGTGCAGGATGAACCAATGAGGCTAGAGAGCTGCGTCTTATTGCAACTTGCGTTAATTATTTTGGTTCACAAGAATTTTCATGTGTTTTGGAGGTATGACTAAAAGGATGTACGTTGAGACAGTACTCGAGGGAATAAAGCAGTGTAAAGAAGAAGGCTTGGATATAGATGTAAGGTAAGCAGTGCACGCAGTGCTTCTGTTTCACGGTTTCATTGAGTCTGATGTTTCATCATGGTTTGCAGAGAGGTGTACAAACCATCAGTGAAGGGAAAAAAGGTATGCATATACTAAAGGTTAGTGGTTCCTATTTTTTTGCTGTTTTATTAACTTACAGTTTGCCTAATGCTTTTTATACAGTCTTCTATATAAGTCAGATAGTTCATAAGAATACATGTTTTTTTATCTTCTTTTTCACTGATAGGTAATGAAACCGAGTGAAACTTTTCAGCTGTAAGGTTGCACATGCTTGTGTAGTTGTCCCTGTGCACTTCAGTACCTCCACTGCTTGAACTCAAATAGAAAATACTTCTTTTTTTGTATCACATAAGTTGGTCTCCTGTGTTAGTATGGTAAACTTAACATTTATCTCCTAGATTGCTAATAGCAATAAATAGAAGAGGTGGCCCTGCAGTTGCTAAGGAGACTGTTAAACTCGCTGAAGAGTTCCTGCTTTCCACTGATGGGGTTGTAGTAGGACTCGACCTCAGCGGTGATCCCACCGTAAGTTCTTTTTCCATTTTGATCTGACCTTAGGAAAAGTGCTGAGACCGTCTAATAGTAGATTCGGTCATACTTTATTAAAGTTTTTGTCCTACTTTTGTTAGTAGTTTGAACAGATCGCTTGTATTCTTGCTACCAGGTTTATCCCTGCTGCTGTAGGGAGCAGATTCTCTAACAAAGAATCAATTGTTTTTTGTGTGATACGACCAAGAGAGCCACTGAAAAGCAGTACCAGTCAGACTGATGGGGTTAAATAATACTGAAAGTTGACACTTGTTTAAATTCTGTTTAGAAGTACTAAATGCTCTTGGTTATTAAGGAAGTAGGTAGTTTTAGGAAGTATGTTTTAAAAATAATCAAGTCTTCATTGATTTGCACGTGCTCCAAATTACTGACTTTTGGCCAGCTGGACTAAACTCTGTCTATATAACAACATAAGCTAACTCACTGCATTCAAAAGCAATATATTGGGAAAAGAAAAATTGTTTGATATTGCTAGACCTCTTAATGATCTTAATTGGAGGAGTTTCATAAAAATAGGTTGTAGAATGATGATTTATTTCTATCTTTAAGGCAGGACGTGGACAAGATTTTTTGGAACCCCTCTCAGAAGCGAAAAAGGCAGGTCTTAAGCTGGCATTGCATCTTTCAGAGGTAAAAGTTTTCTTTATTCTTCTCTGCAGTTGAGGTTAGAGCTAATTTGACAGCCTGTAATAATTACTTCAGAACTGCAAATAGCTATCATTTGGTTTTTTTTTTATATATAGTTTTAGGATTATGGCTGCTTTCTGTTTCATAATCTGGAGTCACTTTTATGCACCACTACTGTCTCTAGAGGGTAGTAATGCAGATACTTAGTCTCATTAACGCTTCATTTTTGATGAAGCGTGCTATAAAAATCGAGCGTGAATTCAGATGCAATTTATTACTGTTCTGTTTTGTGCTGCTGTGACAGAATGTAAAATATCTTTTCTAGATTCCAAATCAAGAAGAGGAAACCAAAATTCTTCTTGGCCTGCCTCCTGACAGAATTGGGCATGGAACATTTCTCAACTCTGCAACAATAGGTTCCGAGGAATTAGTGCCACTTGTTAGACAGAATCACATACCTATTGGTAAGAAAAATAAGTTCAAAAAATTATTTGATAATCCCCAGACTTAAGAATATGATACTTAGTAGGGATCTAGCGACTCAGAAAGATTTGTCTGTGACCAGAGCTGACTTAGGAAGATACTGATATTGTATCAGTATCTGATCATCAGTATCTGATGTTGTATGTGAGAACATTACTGATAAAGGTGTGCTGCTGACACTCCTGTTTTTTTCTTATGTTAAATAAATTTTATTAGAGCATTTTTAATGATTTTTAAATTCCCTTAGATAGACTTTATTAGGTATTTTATGAACCTATCCCTCATTTAATTTGTGTTAATTATGGTTCTTCTTTCATATTAATGCTGGTTACCAGTATTAAATCAACAAATAAAGCAAAAGGATAGAGAGAAACATTGATATTGCAGTCTCGTGTCATACCTGTAGCAGGAGCCAAAAATTGATATCTCAGATGAAATCAAAACCAAAGCATAATCTTTAGCTACTGTGCAAGGTGTTTGGGGTTTGTGGGTCTGGTTTGCAAGCTCCCTAAATTGTGCTTGCGGAGAGGAGGTAGGAATTGACTAGTGAACTTTCCTCATAACATCCAAAAAATATTGGAGGCACTGAAAATGAAAGAAACAGCTGGCTTGAGTTTTCATTCAGAGACAGAAGTCTGTCAATGTGTCAGAAATAGGTCTTTTATTTTAATGTATGTCATTGTTTCTTCATTTTTTTTCTCTTAGAATTGTGCATGACATCAAACATCAAAACTCAGACAGTACCTTCCTGTGACAAACACCATTTTGGATACTGGTACAGCATAGGTCACCCTGCAGTGCTTTGTGTAAGAATTTTGATTTGAAACATATATTTAGACAAAGACCCTAGAACCAGAACTAGGGTGAAATCAGAGAAGTGTGTCTCCTTATATGGATCAGCGCCGAGTCTGAACTCCACAGTGTTCTTCTGGTGAAAAACAGTCCATGATTAGGTGTCATTCTGAGACATTCTGAAGTGTGAAAAGCGCAGATAAACAGTAGATGCATGTGAGAAAACTGCTTACCCATAAAAAGACCTATAAAAACATGAATAGTAGAAGAGAAGTATTACAGTATCTTAAGCATAGCAAGATAAGAGTAGGGCCTCCTCTCCATTGAGGGACATCAGAACTCTCCATTGCAGATAAGGAATCTTATTAACCCTTAAATAATGCTGATTTGTTCATTTTAGATGAAAAATCTTGAGTCATCTTGTCAGATGTGTTTAAGAGGCTAGCCTGGTACTTCAGTCAGTTTCAAGACATGGTTCCACCTGATACTGTGTAAATGCAGATGGTAAAACTGTTTCTATCCTAAAGATGTGCGAATGCAGAATATGTTCAGATCACAAATCTGAGGAAAGGAAAAAAGAGCTTACATGCAAGCACCACTGCGTGTATGGCATAAAAGCCATAGAAGAGGTTTCTGAAGAGTGGAAGTAGGTGTAAGCCTTGCTCAGATACTCTAGCAGCAGAAGAGGGCTTAAAATAGACACTTCCTATTCTTATAGGAAATCTTATGTTCTTGACAAGTTGCCTTATTACTTTAATAATTTTTCCTTTTTTTTTTTTGCTTGAACAATATATTTAATTTTGAGGAAAATGGGGCGAGATATGAAGTAATTATCAACAAATAAAAAAAATACAGAGTAAATGTGAAATGCAATAACATAAAACTGATTTGTTGCATGTAAAAATGCCCATTTTGATACAGAAGAACTAATTAAAACTATTTTTTCTTTCAATTTAACTCTAGACTGATGATAAAGGAGTCTTTGCAACAGATCTCTCTCAGGAATATGAACTCGTTGCAAAAACATTTAATCTGACTCGATCACAGATGTGGGATCTTTCCTATGAATCCATCGACTATATTTTTGCTTCAAATGTGGTAAAATCAAGGCTAAAGGAACAATGGTGTAAACTGAAGCCAACTCTGTTTGATTAACCAAAATGTTGTTCTAAGTATCTTGGATATATTAGTTTTTTTTTCTTTTTACTTAAGTGTGTGACTTTGGCATTTTCAGTCTTGGTGCAGTGTGTGTGCAAAACCAAGAATGCAGGAAAGCATCATTTCCTAATGAGGATAGAAGCAAAAGTCCTTTGGATGGTCCCTTTGTCTGGAAGGGCTTCAGTCAGTGATTAAAAATCTAGATGTTTTATTATGCAGTCTCTCTCTAGTTGATGTAGTATTATTCTTTAAAATTACTTTGTTGAAATATGTCATAATACCGCAGTTCAGAATCAGAACAATTTGGGGGATAAAAAAGTATGTGTTTGCAACAGTATACCAAGAAGTTTGGGTATTTGATGTGTGCGTTTTATTTTCCAATGTTTTCAAACAAGTTTTGAGCAGTTGAGTGAACATGAAAACAGAAATAACCTCAGGGAGAATGAAATATTTCAAAAAATTAACTATTGTGTCTGTTTCTACTGATATATGACTGAAACCTGCTGTGGATTGTGTAGTGTGTGTGGTAACTTCTATCACTGCACTCAGTATTTATAGTATCTCATAGTGCCTCCATGCTGTATTTATACTATATAAAATTAAGAATCTTAAACACCTAGCAGATTGTCATATGCTTGGAGGAAATGGTTTAATTCTTAAAATGCTTTTTAGATTTTTCTATTTTTTTCTTTTAAAAGGCAATAAAAATAACTTGAATCTGCATGCTTTTGAAACCAATACCTCTAGTGTGTGTGTGTGTGTGTGTGTGTGGTATTTATTGAACAGAGCATATAGAATCTGCTTCAGAATATTGGTTTGAGAGGGACACTTGATTTTTCCTGAGTGGCACCGTGTTTGTTGTGGCAGCAGAGGGAGCTCTAGCTCGGGCAGTGAAAGGGCCTTGGCTTGTGTGGATGTGCCCTTGTTTGTGTATCTTGCAGAGCAGCCACCACGTGTTCCCCAGAGGCCAGTGTTTTGGGAAACACTCAGGCGTTTCTGCTGATAAAACCTGCAGTATTAGCTTGAATGGAAATTTATTTTTTAATCTAAATCAATTAAAAGATTACCATTAGCCATTTATATACTTGAAGTTATTTCAGTACAAATAACAACTTCAATAAAGATTAATTTAGTAGTAATTTATCCAAAATCATGAAGTCTGAATTGATTACTGAATTGGCAGCAGTCACTAGCCAATCAGGTGTGAAATTGGAATGTACTAAAACAGTGAGTTAGTCTGTGGCCGCTGGATTATAGTTGAGAAACTGGCCAGAAAGTCAAAGAAATCTTCTACTTTATTAAAGTGCTCTGCTTGGGGAGCAGATCTGTTACGTTTGTATTTTGAATGAAATAAGGCTATTCACTACTAATAGATAATAAGATGGCTAATGTTTGACTTGTGTAATAAATAATCTATTTTAAAATGTAAAATGAATATTTAGATAACTCTTCCTAATTTATCTAATATATTTTAAATGATTTTAATTAAAAAACTTTAATAACTCTGTTTTTAGTAATTCATTTGAACACTTTTCCTTTAAAAGTATCTAAACATACTACGTTTCCTATAAAAGTATCTGAAGACAAATCAATGGAAAATATAGTAATCTAGTAAAAATGTAGATCACCATTTTAGCATATTAATATGTAGACACTGGGAATCTAAGAAAATGCCTGTAAGTGCCCTGTAATTTGGTTGTGCACAGTGCATCTCTCCCTGTCAGCAAATTTAATGTCTCGCTGGAGGAGAGTTTTGAATAACAGCACCTCCTCGCAGCAGCTGGAGGTGCACTTGGTGTCGCTTTGCTGTCGTCTCCCGAGAGAAGCGGATGACTGGGATGAGCAGTGCACTTCAATGTCCTAGGTAAGCATTAGGTTGTTCTATTTGATCTACTTTCCAGAACCAGCTGTCATTCAACTCTGGCTCCTCCTGCCTGCAAAGCTGTGAAGTCACAGAGAAGCTGAAAGGTGCAGCTGTTAATATAAGAAAATACAGCTAAAAGTGGGCTTAGTAGGTCCCCAACTCCAAAGAAGTGACAGAATTATGTATGTCAATCTAATTACTGTGCTCCTAACTCCATTATAATTGTACTTTTCCTATATTAAGTATTTTGACTCTCAACTCTTTGGAGTAACTTTTAAGAATTACAGATCAAAACCTTTTTGCTTGGACAGACTGAGATATCCTTTCTTTATGTAGCTTAGTTTTTGATCTGCCAGTGGAGCTCAGCCAGCTGTCCATGAAGCGTAGCAGCAGACTGGAGGAACGTGAAGAAAGCAGGAGCTGGGGATGTTCAGCAGTGTTTCAAGTTTCTTCTGTGCGCTTCTCTAACTTGCCCAGAGAGAAAATCGGTCACACACTGCAGAAAGCATAAATCAGGTATCAGTTGCTATTTCATTGTAACTGTTAGGCCATTCTAGTTTTTGAAAGTGTAACTATATGAAAAATCTTCAGGATCCTTAGTTCAGCCTCTCCTTAGTCCCCCTTGTAGTTCGTCAGTGTGAGTTTAGAGTAACTGCAAGCTCATAGTGTATTTACTCCTGAATTCTGGTACATGCAGCTGTCCTAATTACTAACGAGAGGAATCCAAGAAATCATGTTCTAAACAAACCTTGCATTACTGGGTAGAATTCTTGCCATTATTTCTACTAATGGAAATAAAAAGTCAAGCAAAGAGTAAATGCATATTTTCTATTATTAATATTTATTTTAAAAAAAGGACATACTTAGCTTAAAATTGTTCATAAAATGGTTATACAGTATGGATCTTTTTATTTTAATATCCTGAGTAGCCACCAATCATAAATTTTCACCTACACAATTTAACTAATATATAATTTGCACTACCTATAACCAATGAAATACCAAATTGAACACATAAAACTAACAGAATTAGAGTTTTGTTCTAAAATTAATTGTAATGTATAATTAATTACTCCATCTCTGTTTTCAGAATGGATAGCACTAGTATTTGTGAGGTATATCTTCTAGAGGCTGCTCCTGCTGGAATGGGAACTGCTCTTGCTTGTTTTTACTTTCAGTCTCAGGCATTTCATGATTAGGAAGCTTGACTGAAGTTTATAAAACACTGACAACTCTCAGTAGGTTCCTACTACATTTAACTACTGGAAAGCTGGATCGAAAAGGTTACCTAGTCATTTGTTTTAATAAGCCATGTGGTATATTTCACCACAGAGTAATTTTTATCTGTTTGTATTGCAATGATATGTTATTCTTCATGGCTGTATAAAGCTCAAAAATTTTGATGCTAGCAAAATTACCTGTCTGAAAAGCTCCTAGGTCAGTTTAATAATGAGGACAAATCTTCTAATTCCGGTAAGTGATATAGAAACCAAGTTATGAATGAAAATTAACCTTCTTTTGAAGATGTTATCCTCACTCTGTTGTGGTCATCCTGCACTAACATCCTTGCAAGAGACGTCCTTGCACTAAACTCTGAAAGAGTTTTAAGTCCATGCAGGCAGGATCCACTGCAGGGTAAACCACCAAGTGATTCTTACCGAAAGGTTTCCCAGCAGTTCTCCACGGCTTGATGGTGTCTATGACTTTGATATAGCTGAGTTGTTTTCTATCCAGTACAGGACTATTGGCTAAAAATGGAAATATTTTTGCAGTGAATACCATTAGTTTTTGGTAAGTGCAAATTCTGCAGCCTTCACACATGACTATTCTGTAATTTTCATGCATACAAAGGTTAGAAATTGTTAATGGACCATACAATATGATTTCATTTTTGTTTTGTTATTTTTTAAAAATACTTTCATAATTTGGGCTCCCTAAATACATTTATTCCAGTTTATAATTCCCACAAATTTTAACTGTTGTAATTTTTAATACCCAAAGGAGTTATTTTTCACTTAGTGTCTTTATTATATCTTAGAAATATTTATTTTAATCGTACTATTTTTTTTAACAAAATAGCTAATTTGATATGCTAAAGTGCCCTTTATAATTGAAATAATTTTAAACAAAATACATGATTATGTACATGCTGAAATCTGTGTAGTGTGCCGGGTTGTCCTGCAATCAAACTTTACCTGATATGGGAGCACATCTTGGTATGGTGCCTCGGACTTCAACATTCATTTTACTTGTCCCATTTTCACTGAACAGAAAGTCCCTCTGCTCGTAGAACACATGAACAGTGGAAGAACCTTATTTGTTTCGTATCTCAGAGAACTGGGATTAAAATATTATCTCATAAAACAATAACAAGTATTTTTGCCCATAATTAAAAAGCAGACTTACTTGATTGATCACAAACACCTTGGATCTGTTCATGTTGTGACTGAACCAGGGAGGGGTTTTAGTGGCTCTCAGTGCACCTGGTTTACAGCAGCGACTTCACAATGTCCTGGATTCCGTGATCCCTGCAGGGGCAGCACGGCAGAATGGGCTGCGCGGAGAAGCTGCAGTCCTGCTCTGGGGCTGCCTTGGGAAGGACAACGGGCACAGAGCGCTGCTGGTGACCCAGGGATCAGAAGGGTAATTGGTGACAATTAACACCACCTACATTAGGATTTTTTTTAACTCTCAGAAAGGCACAAGAGTGGTTTTGCAAAGGTTAAGATTAACTTGTATCAATTTGTCTTACAATTAAAATGCCAGAATGACAAATATGGTGTTCTCCTCATATAGTAAATCAGTATGTATTTATATATATTACTATTAGACAAAAGTATTCCTTATAAAGAAGAAAAAAGGAAATGGTCTAGGTACCTACGGAGATGATGCTGTTTTATGTAACCTAGAACAAAGGAATCAGTCTTTGGAAGACTGTCTTCCCTACCTGTCACTTTGAATACCTGCAGCTCTGCTGCATCCGATAGAAAGGCTGAAATTAACAGGATCACAGTTGTAGTGTCTCTACCAGGAGTGGAAATCGGGGGATAATGTCGTGGATTTCCTTTGTGTCAAGGAAATATGTCTGGCAAGGGATTGATTCCTCAGGAATGATGGCCTCTTGGGCCCAGCAGGTCAGTGGTTGCTAACTTTGCTGCTGCAACTATTTCCACTGTACTTGAGTGCACTTAAAAGAGAAATGAGAGTTGGGAAGATGTAGAGTAGAATGAAGAATCTAACCAGAATTATGTCTTGCATGATTCTGTAAATTGTAAATTAGTAGCTGCGCTCTTTTCCAGGAGTATAGTTTTCTAAATAAAACTGCAAAGGTACCTTCTTAGGCTTTAGATAAGATAATTTTAATTTAAGCACTTAGTACTGAGCCTTGTTGTTAAATTTGGGGGTGATGTGAGATCACCATTGTTTAGTTTACAATATTGTATGAAAATGCCTCTGGCATGTAGTCAACAAGAGAGTGAAGTATCACCACTGAAATAACAATACAGTGGGGCAGAACACATTTCAATCTATTCTTTTTACTGAATGCACTGTAAATTTAGTAACAATTAGAATTTTATATGGTATAGATCTGGTTTAGGTGTCTGTTCTGGTGCAACTTTTTGCATAAAGTAAAAGACATATTTAGACAGATGTTTTAATGTTTTAGTTTATTTCCTCTGATTATAAGTTAAAACTTACAGAATAGTCTTCAATGCTCAGCATCCTTATACACATCACAGGAAACACAAACACTTTGGTCCTGTAAATCATAGCTAGTGTCTTTGAAGATAAATGCAAGGCGAGAGGAACAAATATCTGTAACATAAGCCTTCAAAACCTCTATTCCTTAAGATTAGACTGATAACATACCATAGTTATCAAAATACAACCGCTAAACAGTAAGTGGCTACACACTACTCTTCAGGGTCATAGCTTACAAATAATGTACTTACTTGAATAGCTTTAGATGCCTGTTTCAATGCCTAGGCATTTCTAGCTAATACATAAAAGTGTAGTTAATGAATATACTAATGATAAAGTCTCTGCAGGAATACAAAAATCTTTACAAATAAATACAGATTTAAATCTGCCACGCAGTTGACAGTTTTTCACTAGGCTTGAACAAAAGCAGTTGGCTGACCTATGGAATTGTTTTAAAGCATAATTTATTCATTCTTGACAGCTTTCCTCCTTTCACATGCACAATGGAATCCCTTAGTGCCATCAGGCCCTTTGGGTAGCCGCAGCACCCCTACAGGAAGACCATCTGCATTTTGTATTTTGCGAGCTAGCATGGGGCTGCTGACTGGACTCTTCTCTTGTGTTACAGTTTGGCCTTGCCTTCTTCTCTGTACCCATGGGCTACTAGAAGGAGTGATGCTGCTATCTGAAGAATAATCCATGCCTTTCCTTGGAATTTCAGGGCTAATGTTTGGGTTAAGCTTGCTGTCTTCAGCTAGCGGAGACTTCTTGGTCACTTTTCTTAGTGAAGACGGACTATTCCAAGGACTTGATCTGGGTGACACATTAGGACTCAGATGGTTGTTTGGGTGAATAATAGGACTTAATTTATTTGTAGTACTTGTTGCCATACTTTTACGTCCTGACAGCGGTGATGTAGGATTACTCTCTGGGTCAGAAGAACTGTTTGCTGAAGATTCATCACCAACAAACTGAAGCTCCTCAACTCTCTTGTTAAGGGATTTAGCCTTGTTGAGATTCTTGGTGGAAACTTCGTAACGGTTCTTATCTTTGGGAACCTTTTTCTTTGGAGGTTTCATGCCTATTAGGGCAACTTTCATGCCGGTCTCTTTCTTTTCAGTATGCATGAAGTCATGAGCATGTATGGCAGCATCTATTTCTTCAAATTCTATAATTGCACATTCCTGTGTTCCTATTTGGTTGTACCGACTGCTGAACCTCTTGACATCAGCAGGTAGATCCCTACCGGGCTTGAGAACACGAACAGATGAAATCACACCAAAAGTTACAAAGGCTTTGAGGAGATGCTCCATTATCTTTTCTTGCATACGGCCATTTTCTTGCTCCTTGTTGAGAGCCTGCAGCTCAGATACCAAATGGATATCATACACCAGTAACATCTTGGTAGGGTGGCTTTCACTTGGAAACACTGGAACTGGAGTATTTCTTCTAACCTTTCTGTTATCCTCACTGAGTTCAAGAGTGTCTGAGTACTTGAGGGCATATGCTGTGGTTCTCCAGTCACGAGTAAGTTGTTTCACCTTTAAGATAGACAAAGTTTAAGGAAAACTGTTAACTATTCATTTAATCTTAAAAATGCTTAAATTTAAGTTTAATCTTAACCATTTACACTAATTACAGTAAGTGCTTGCAGATCTTCAGTCTATGACTTCTGTAGCTAGATACTTTCTACTACTCTAGTTTTTAGATCTCCATACTTTTGCAAGGGGTATCAGATCCCTCCTCAAAGGAAAAGATTCTTTCTGACTTTACTGCCTCCCAGATGTAGTCATTTTAAAGTTTATGATTTCCTTAGACAGTCATGAAAGTTTTGAAATTTAAGTTCTAGAAAAACAAACCATCACCTCAAAAATGCATGAACTCAAGAGGCAGATAAAGAGCAAAAAGCAATGAAAACTGTCCCTATGAAAGAAGTTATTTTCACGCCTTCTAAATTTTTGAGATGAGTTAGACTTATACAAGATACTAAAAGTTTTTGTAAGGTAACTTACATTCTTAAAAGAAGTGAGGAGCTTAACACTGACGTAGCCCATCTTATTTCTTCTGACATGCTTTAGGAGGAAGGCATCTTTCTCAAGGTTCTCATCTGAGAAGTAATATTCAATCTGTGCTATTAACTTCTGGATCAGGTCATTTTCTGGAGGTTTCCAGTTCTGGTCAGAATCATCATCATTTTCTCCACCACTGGAAAACAGTTAAACTATTTTATTAACAGATCGTAGAAAAAAAAAAAAAAAACATTCTTAAAATGAATGGGCTTAATCACAGTATTGTTGAACTTATTTTACGCATAGGCACTGAATAGACAGAGTCATCTGTCCATGTGAGGCCAGCTGAGAGGACGAAGCTCTCCAGTCAGCCTCAGGAATCAGATGCCTGAGCTCTTTCCAAGCACTGATCTTTGCGTAGAACAATGGATCACATACACGAACATCTTGCAAACCCTCTGCCAATGCTGTCTGCCACCACAACACGAGCTGCAGGTGCACAGGCACGTGGGCATGTGCAGAGCTGCAGCGAGAGCAGTTTGCTTTCCAATCTGAAGCTGTTAGACTTAAGATTTTTGTGTTTCACAAGTACTGCTGCTGAACAAGAAATATTCTAATTTGATGTGATGATGATTTCCTAAGTGTCCCTATGTGTTTGGTATCATGAACCAGCATCTACTTCAAAACAAAACAACACAGTGAGAGGACTGTAGCACTTCTTGCTGGTCACTTCCGATGTAACAGAGTAACTTTGGTCGTGGTTTAACAAATGAGGGATGTGAAATAACTCACTCGTAAATGCCACTCATTCGAGTCTCTACAGCAGTTTTTTTTTTTTTTTTTTTTTTTTTTTAATGTTCACAGACAATGCTGAACTATATTGAGTTCTTGGTGGAGGTTGACTTGTAAATAGGCTGTTCATGGTTCAGAAAAGTCCTGCAGTACTGACGTGGAAAAAAACTGAACAGAAGATCTGCATTACTAATGCCTTACTAAAAGAAGAAACATCAAATGGTGGATTTTGGCAGACCTGTACCACAATACCACAAGTTCAATATTTTTAGCACTTGCAGTGAAACCCTAGAGGCCACGGATCGCCCATCTTCCCAGAAATTAACTGTTTACTGAAATCTTTGTACTCTTGGAAGCCACAGGAAACAGGGGGTGCCTAGGAGAGCTGACAGACAACTCTGCCTCGTCCCAGATGGGACAGCCACGTGGGGCTGCCTGGCACTCAGTCCTCACTGCTACTGCTTGAGTACCCACCCGCAGTCTCTGCTTCTTCAGCCAGGAAGGAACATGAAGGAGAAGTCATACTCATCATCAAGGTAAACAAAACATATTTCGAATTTAAGAAATCACTTAAGTAGAACATAGTGCTGTAGACTGTTCTATGCATCTGGTTTGCAAAAAGACAGCAATAGTGTGTGATTGTGGTAGGACTGAGGTTAAGGACTTGGCTTATGTTGGCTATGCTCTGCTCCTGTTTATGTAGCAACAACCTTAGGATGCTAGGATGTTAAAAGTTGCAGAGTAAGTTAGAAATAATTGTTCTTGGAACAAAATATTGAACTTTATGCTACTATAGTTGAACCTTTTTTGATTGGATCTGTTATGGCAACTGCAGCTTTAGTAGAAAGCACAAGATCACAAATAGCCTCATATCCTGCAGTTTTCTGACGCAAAATCCTGGATTTTTACAGATGTCCTGGCAGGCAGCCAAGGAGCTTCAGGCATTGGTAATAATTCCTGCAATTTATCATTAGATACAGA
The DNA here is from genome assembly GCA_034781795.1 of Crypturellus tataupa. NCBI lineage: Eukaryota > Metazoa > Chordata > Aves > Tinamiformes > Tinamidae > Crypturellus > Crypturellus tataupa. The sequence continues at coordinate 4,084,764 of JAWLRI010000032.1, read as the reverse complement.
AACGTTCATGGCATTATCAAGCAGTAGAGCAAGAGCAGAGTAAGAGGTAGATCGTAGGGAGTAGTAATTTCTGCGTTTAAAGAAGTTTTGAGTTCGTGACTGGCCGACTCCTTCCCAAAGCCCTGGAGCAAGCGCTAGCCCGTGTCTGCGTTGTCCTTAGTCAGGGATTACGCGCTAGGGAGCCAGGAGCGCCCGCGCGGCCCGCGCCGCTTTCTCCCGCGCGGCCTCACCTGGACCTGCCGCCGCGGCCGCCGTCCTCCTCGCTGCCGCTGCCCGCCCGCGGCTGCG
>JAWLRI010000032.1:4068286-4082135 GCA_034781795.1 Crypturellus tataupa | reverse complement strand
TGTGGCCGGGCCCGCGCGGGGCGGCCTCGCTCGGGGTACGGCCCGCGTCACGTGTGTGTGGGGAGCCGCATAGACCAGTCTGTGTGTCCGTACGTGTATGTGTGCGCACACGTGTAGAGAAGCTGTTCGTTTAAATGCTGCAGATAAAAGTCGTATAATTTAAACATAAATACTGTGTTTTATGTTGCTAATTTAATTAACAGGTCAATTTGATGCCTCCCTTTTTTTAAAAAAAGAAGGCATTTGCATGTTTAATGGTAAACGCTTAGGTCTTCATCAAGATAATATCTGAAAAAATAGGGTTTTTTTCAGTGTTTTTATCGCACTGAAGTCTACTTAGTTCTGCAAGTGACTAGTGTGCTTAATAGAGCCAGAAAATAATTTTGAATTAAAATGTTAAAACTACCTTATGTGTAAAAATATTGTATTCAATATTTTTTTAAAAGATGTCTTGGAAAAATGTTTCTTTATTTTTTTTTTCTGTATTTTGTAGGTTAACAATTGTCTTCAGCTGGTTATCCAGACATCATCAATAACAGATAAAAATAAACCTGTAAGTTTTCTTTCCTGATAGGAATTGCCTTTTTTAATAGCAAGAAGTTTACTCTTAATGCTTTTGGTAATCTATTTCATTCTGTGGTGGTTACATAAAAATCCCTGGGTATATAGTGTGTTATAAGGTTGATAAACGATGTCTTGTTTTTCTGTCTGAATTTCTCATTGCTATTCCAGGACCCTTCCTGTAGTGGTTTCTTGTATCTTAATAGAATTAATCTTGTTTTTAAGATGGTGTATTTCTGCTATTCTTTTAAGCACTTGCAGAATTTGTAGAAGTGTTTGAAAACTTTTACATTTATTATGCCTTAAATGTTGCAATGTTGTGTTACAGTTTGAATTCAGGATAAATAAAGAGCAGTCCTCTTTCCACAATAGACTTCTGCAGCATGATCTGGAAAAGAACTATTCAGGAAGGCATGGTAATGTTCAGTATATTTTTTTTTGTCTCCAATTTTCTTTTTCTATTATTTTTTAGTATTATTAATAGTGTTCTTGCAAAGAAAATTTTTGATGCATTAGCTTATAGTAGTATCTGTGTCTAGATACTATAAAATAAAAATTCTGCAACTTAGATGATATCTTTAAGTTCAGGCATTGAAGCCATGAAACAGAATTTTTCTTGTCCAAAGCATATGCGATATCTGCCATGTGACAAATTGTCACAAACTGTCAGAAATAAAGCAAATGGGTGTACTTTTGAAAAAGGAAATGGAGGGCTCTTGTAGTAACTTCAAAGTGGCAGGAAAGAGCCAATATATAGAAACATCAAATGGAGACAAAGTACTGTTTCATGCACTATACAACTTTTTAATAAGAAAGAAAATTGTTTGCTTTATTATTATATAGTTAATGGTATGATTTTCTGAAGGATTCATTCAAATATTCTGTGTATGATTTTCTGATAGATAACACAAATTTTGGGAGCAGTTCATCAGTAACATCGTTTCCTGTATATCAACGTACAGCTGAAGAAAAAATCCTGAATTCTGATAGGCTTACCCTGGAAAGGTGAGTAATATTTTAAGTAGAGTGTATTTGAGATTATATAGTTGTCACGTTCTGTACGTAGGACTTGCATACATTGTAACTTGCAACTCGTATCTAATGGTATGAAGTGATGAGTGTTTTAGTAATGTCCTTTGTGATAGATAGTTGGTGAGCTGCTGATGGTGTCTGTGTGGCTTTTGTTGGTTTGGGATTTGAGTGAGGTGAATCATATCCAATCAAGAAATTCTGCATCAGTCTCCTTATGGTAAAAATGCAGCATGTTTTTAAGCATATTTGTACAGCAGTCATCTAAGGTATCAAGGTGTTAGGATTTTTCCCTTTCAAGCTACAGAACTATTTTAAGATGAATTAGCTCAAGATCAATCAAGAAACCTATGGAAAATCAGAGTCTAATGTATATCTAGTTTTGTCCCTGGATTAATTTTTTTTTTTTGGCCCTGGTTATCTGAAAGACATCTTTAATTGTCAAGACATATTTTTTTTAATTGAGAGGGAGGGCTGGTGTTGTTTGCTTGTTTCTTAAATTTAAGATTTACATAATTCAAAGAGTCATGAGCTCATTAGGACTGAGGTGGCTTAGGGATAGCCCAAAGATGGGAGTCACCATTGTCAGGATCTCTTCGTGTATTTTTTTTTACTCTATGAATTAACACTTATATTTAGACTACGAACACACAAAATAGTAAAATTCTGTAAATCAAAGAAAAAATATGTAGACGTATCACATCTGACTAACTTAAACAAAACAGTTTATGTGGGGTCTGATTACAGCCTTGGCGGGTTGTATTTACTGAAACTTTATAGTGTGATCACAACATGAAACTTTGAAACTGCTGGTTATTGTGAAAGATACCTATGTAACAAGCAAATCTCTGCATAGGAAGCATTCTGAAAATTCTGAAAGCATTTCTACTTACATTTTTGTGTGAATCTTTTAATTTAAGAGTCATTGCCACATCCTACCGTTTAAAATGGAGTTAGTTGACTTAATTACCTTAGTTAAGATAATGCCCTTTTTCATTTCAGATGGTAATATTGAAGAGTAGATTATGGATTTGCTATTTAAGGGTGTCTATACTATTTTTTTTCCTCCTATAGGCAAAAATTGACGGTGTGCCCAATTATTGATGGGGAAGATCATCTTCGCCTCTTGAATTTTCAGCATAACTTTATAACACGGATCCAGAATATTTCTAATCTACAGCATCTTGTTTTCTTAGATTTGTATGATAATCAGATAGAGGAAATCAGTGGGCTTTCAACTCTAAGATCTCTACGAGTCCTTTTGTTGGGGAAGAACAGGTAAAAGTAATAAAACTAATTAAGGCAGCCTAGTTTGGTGTAAATTTGGTGGTCTGATTGTATCAGATGTTCACAGAGTTTTCAGTTTTCAATTTGTAATATTGACCATAAAGCTCTCAGCCTCAATGAGGGGAGGGGAAAATAAAACAACATAATGGGAATACAGTGTTGGGGCAATTAAGCTTCTGAAATTGGCCAAGCAAATCTTGTTTCCACAGCATGTATCTTTTGGGAAAGGAAATATGAGAACAGCATGAGACCCCCTACAGAATTTCTCAGTAAGCCTTCTCTTTACAGAGGCAGATGGGATAAAACTTTGGAAAAAACCTCTGAAATATCCAGCCTATAATCTAAGATCCTGTCAATTTATGATAGGTTTTTAAATACTCATTAAAACAGGTGTCTGTCTTGTCTTGCTCTCAGCTTTTTTTTTAGTGTTTTGAAAGAATCCTGAAAAAATCAGAAACAACCAAATGAGAATGATTGTCCCCCTGTCGTGCATCAGCTCTTCATGCATACAGAAATGCATATTTTCGTGTATACCAATTAGAATATTCTTTATGACATTTAGGGATATAATAAAGTTTAATCTGATTTCTCGAGATTTGCTTGTGAATTCAAAGTGACAGAGTGATTCAAGATGACAGCTAGAAAGGCAGTACATGTATTTAAGTATTGGATTTTGTATTTTTTAAAGCAATTACAATATGCCAGTAGGATGACTTTAAGCTTGTTTTTTTTTGTTTGTTTGTTTTTTTAGCTATTTTTTTTGCCTCTAGCTTGAAGCAAATGTGTAATGTGTGACCAGTAACACCCTCAGCCAGTAGGTGATGCTGTTGGCTATATAGTAGCTTAGGCTTATCCTCTAAACAAATAGGACAAAAGAAAAGCTCTAATTTTGAAGCTAAAGAGGGAGATGAGAAATACTGTCAGTCAGAGATTTGTGTTGCCTATGTAGGACCAGTGCTTTTCATTTTTTTTTATTGTCGGTTCTAGCAACCTCTCAAGAAATTTTGTCATTATGACCTTTTTCTTAACTGGCTTGGGATTAGCTATTTTCCAGTTGTGTTTTGTGTTATTTAGATAGTTTGTATACTTTGTTTTCTAATGATGTAAGTATTGGTTCCCTTTTACACAAGAGGGAATTGCATAGTGCTATGATGTTGTATTTTTGACAGTCAGGCAGGAGCCTAACACATGTTGCTCTTTCTGATGGTTGACAGTTTTGTTATTCTTTGTTACTCTATAGGCATAAATAAGATTTGTCTTTTCATTAGTTGGAAAATCAAAACTTTAACATAGAAATATTTTTTGTCACTGTTTAAATATTTCAGATTAAAGAGAATCTCAAATCTGGAGAACCTAAAAAACCTTGATGTTTTAGATCTTCATGGAAATCAGGTACAGTGCCATAAATTTAAGTAAAAGAGTAGTAAAAGATGCAGAAAATGTGTGGTGTCTAAGCTGTTGCTTTCTGAGGGACAACTGCAGGTGAATTTGCAGTGACAGTTTTTAATCCAAGGTGGTATGATGCTAATTTTGATGGTGATATTCAGTCTTTTGTATTTTCAGCGTTTTTTACTGTTAGGAAGTTATGACAACTAAAATCCAAAGACAGTCAAATGTGACAGCACACATTCAGGTAGATTTACAGAATAACAGTCTAACTTAAGTGTGATTATAGCCATAATATGGTTACTGAAAGACATTAAGCTCGTGTTGTTTTCTGTTTGTTTTTTCATTTATTTAGTTCTTTTTTTTCTGCTATTGTTGATCTTACAGATATGTAAGAGATCTTGTTTTGTAAAGGATTTATTGTTTTTTATAGGAGAAAGTAAAATTAATTGAAGCCCTTTGTTCATTTAGGCTTCCAAACTGGCTTAACTTCTATTGATTTTTTTTTTTTTTTTTTTCATATTTGAGGTTATAGAGTAGCATCTGTGTTCTCCAAATAGCTTATCTGCATGATGCATGAAGTTTCAGCCGAAAAATGTATGGGAGAAAAGTTACTATTTAATGAACATGTCATGAACAGCATGATGTAAATAATGGTAAACCAGATAAGTGTTCTTCTATTAAATAAACTTAACCACGGAACATTTTATATCCCATGTATTTTGAGCTGTTTAAAACAACATATGGTTATTGTGACTATACAAAGCCAATGTGTGAATTTTCTGGATTCCTGCTTTGACAGTTCTGACTTCTTACTGATGTGTGTTTTTTATTATATTACAGCTTAACAGTGGGGAATGGAAATACTATCAGCCCCAAATAACACTTTAGTTGGTTATTGCCATGCGTGATAAGTTTGTGGCTTCTGTGAATAGCATAATCAGTCTAGCAGTACGCATGGTATGCATTAGTGACAGATGCAATATGGGAATAGAGTAATTTTGTTGCTAGGGTCTTGGAGGGGTAACTTTTTAACCATGACTTTATTAGGAGTTTAGAGATAGCATCCAACTAGTTGATGTTTGATCAGCTTCATACCTATAAGCTAACTTTGGCACAGAGAATATCACAAGTTAAAACTGTATTGTGAGTTGAGTATTAAAACTCTGGAGTACAAATGCTAGTCTCTAGAAAATTTGAGTTTGTCCAAGCACTCAGATATTTGCATCTGCAAATGGGATATTTAGTTGTTTGTGCCTTTTTATTTTTTTCTTTTTGGAATCTTAGTGCGTTTTTATTGGATAAACTAAACAGATTTTGAACTTCCCTTCCATTGATGAATGCTATCTTTTTTGTTCCTTTTCAATTTATGACTACACACTTTTTTTCTAGTTACATGATTATTCATTTTTTGGTGTGTTTTTAATGATAGAGAGTCTATGTGCCTTTTAATTTGAGATTGAGATTCGTACAACTTTTACTTGGACACCCTTCTGTTTTATCTTAAACTCCCAAATCACAAATTTCTCAATTTACTTCAACTACAGAATTGCTTTTGAGAACATTAAAAGATGCCTTCAGGTATTCCAGAATGTTGCAATTAAAACAACCTAATGCTGCCATCTTTTCAGTCATTGTCTCTCATTAACTGCAGGTATTTTAATGACGCTTCTTGTATTTTTCTCACATCTGGGAAATATAGCATGTCTTTTTGTAAATTAATGATATGGCATGGGAATCTTGTATTCCTGGTCTATAAAACTGTTTTTCTAGAAGAGAACAGTCTTTGAAGAGGCATTTGTATCTTGCTGTCAGGAATCTTTTTATGTTTTCAATGTATTTTTGAGTTGCAGTGTAAAATTTGTACTATAACAGACATTTTTCAGACCCGCGTGTGTTGTTTTTTCATAGTACTGATTACCAACTATATTTTGTAAATGTAATTTTTTTTTTTAATTTAGTTTCAAAATTGTCATTATAATTAAGTTTGTCTGGGATTTACTTTTCCTTCAGGAAAAAGTAAATCATTTAAGGATGGTATTAATCTAAAATATAGATTTTTTTTTTCCTGTTGTCTGCTCAACTATGAAATTGTTGCATAGATTGTACTTAGCCTAAAACGGGGATGTAATTTATATGAATATATGATGGATCCTAAGAAACAAGTCAGTCTCAGCTGAATCCCTGGGAAGGTCATGGAACAGTTAATCTTGGAAAGCATTTCCAAACACGTTAAGGTCAAAAAGTGACTGGGAGCAGTCAGCATGGATTTATGAAGAAGAATTCATGCATGACCACTTGATGGTCTGCTGTGGCTAAATGTCTAGTGAAGAGCAGTGATGTTTATCTTGATTTTCAGGAAGACTTTTGATGCAGTCCCCTGTTAATCTTCCTAGAAACACTGCTGTGATACAGACTAGAGAAATGGGGAGCAAGGTGGATTGAAAGCTGACTGAACTGCCAGATTGAAAAGGTTGTGGTCAGTGGCATGAAGTCCAGCTGGAAGCCAGTCCACTAGTAGTTTGTTTCAGAGGCTGATACTGTTTGTCGTTATTAATGACCTGGACAGTGGGGCAGAGTGTATCCTGAGGAAGTTTGCGGAGGCTGCATATTTGGGGCAAGTGGTTGATGCACTAGATGGTTGTGCTGCAATTCAGCAGCAGGCTGGAGCAGTGGGCAAGTGAAAAGCTCATGAATTTCAAAGCCAAGTCTTTGGCAGAATAACCCTTTGCATGATACATGTTGGAAGATGACCAACTAAAAAGCAACTTTGCATTAAAGCACGGGGGGGACATGGTGGGCACAAAGTGGAACAGGAACCAGCAATGTACTGTGGTGGCCAAGGTAGCTTAAGATGGTAGCCTGTATTGGGAAGAGCATTGCCAACGGGTCGAGGGAGGTGATGCTGCCTCTCAGCTCAGTACTAGTGAAACCCTATGTGTAGTGCTGTGTCCAGCCATGGGCTCCCTAATCCAAGATGGACATGGATTTACTGGAGGGAGTGTAGTGAAATATGATGAAGGGACCAGAGCATCTCATGAAGAGAGAGTTGGGATTCCTCAGTCTGGAAAAGAGATGGCTCAGGGCTTCTTATCACTATGTTCAAACACCTGATGGGAGCAGGAGCAACCATAGGGCTGCACTTTTCTCAGTGATGTCCAGTGAAGGGTAAGAGGCAATTGGCATAGCGTGAAATACAAGGAAGCTTCTTTAAACAAGAAAAATATTCCTGTCAAGAGGTCAGACCCAACAGGCAGGGTTTGTGGAGTCTGGGGCTTGAGTAGATGTCTCTAGGGGTGGCTTTCAACCTCAACTATTCAGTGATCCTCTGATTTTGAGGTGAGAGTGGCTTTGCTTGAATTCACTATCTTTTGGTTATTTCTTCTCTTTTAGGAAATAGGAGACCAAAGAAAAATATGTAGAGAGGAATTATTTTGAGGGTACTTGGGAAATGACAAATAATTCTCTATTGCAAAAGTGTCACTAATGAAGCCCCGAAAAACCTCCTTATTGCATGAATGAAGACTTTTGTGGCGACAGATTGAACTGTAGTGCACTGAAACAACATCCTATTACAGTACTCACTGAATAGTCGTCTGTATTTGAGGCTAGGAAAAACAGTGTTCCTGTGGTTTTGATGTTCAGAAATCCCACACATTTGATGGAATTATGTAAGAAATCTGTTGGTCTTTAGTGTACTTTCTGTAGAGTATACACTGAAGGCTTCTGTTCATCAATTCTCTTCCTGCGTTAGGGTAAAGGTTGATCACAGCTCCCTTTATGCAGTATTTCAGGGATTTATTTGTTGAAAAATACCACAGTTGAATTTTCTTTAAAGTGACTGATTTGTCTGTTATTTTTATACAGCAATCCTGTGTGTTTCATATTCACCTACATATTAGAACAGTGTTCTATTTTGAGGTGCTTTCTCTTTCTGTACAGCAACTTTGTCTTGCCTGGGTGTCTTACCTTTTCAAGTTACTGCTCGTCAGTTAGTGAGCACACATGGGTCTTCCTAGAGAAGTTACTGTCTTAAGAGGAGAGAACATCAGGTGGGCACTCTTCAGTGCAATAGAGTTATTCTGAGCTACAAGAGGGTGTAATATTACTGAAAACTAACTTAAATGCAATACTCTGACATCACCAGCCTCCTTCACTGGGGAGAAACAGATTAAGTGACCAGAAGGTGCTTCAGAGTGTTACTAGATTCTGTTAGATGATTTAGTGAGGGGAATCTTGTCCTTAGGATGGATCCCAATACATTGAAGTGCTAATGGAATTTGACATACTGTAGCCTTTTGGTTAGACAACAACATATGAATAATATTGCCCGTCAACAATGCTGCGTTACTGTGCTGCAGAACAGAAAGGGTTGTATTGCTGCTTGCAGCTGAGGTGATACAGAACAGCCTCTCTATTTTTTTCCTTATAGCTTGACTTCTCTGATGTCATTAGATGAGACTTGTAATTTAGTATAGTAGGTTATGGAGAGAAACAGTAAATCTTCTTGACTCCTGCAAGTTATTCAGCCAGAGCCAGTCTTCACTGAATGTGATATTCCACAGTCCTTCTGGAGCATATTGAAGATACTCATAAGTATTATGGCAAAAAATATTATTTAATTCCTCCCCCTTTTTCTTTTTCCTTTGCAATAAAAACTATTTTGTATGTAATACCTAATATTCCATCAAGTAGATTTCATCCTTCAGTTATGTAAATCACTAAAAAATACAAGTAGTTCTTGCAATCACTTTAAATTTATTGGGGTTAGAATTAGAACCTATAGTTAATAGTGTATATCTTGTGTGTTGCCTCTGATTTCAGAGGATCACAGAACAATAGTAAGCTTAAACCCATGCACAAAAAATGCACAGATTATATTGAAGTTACTTGAAATGTATTAAACTGGAACAGGAAAGTAACTGTTTCATGATACATAGTGGATGTACATAAGATTTTAACTGTCACTTTTGATAGACACAATATAAATACTTAAACAGATTTTTCAAATTCTTCAAAGATACTACTGGTATCTAGCTAGAATTTTTTTTAAGCGTTTGTGCAGTTTGGAGGAAATTTGTGCGCTTCAGAGGAAAGCTGGATGGTTGGTTCCTTCCCCATTTCAGATGTAAATCAGTTGCACAGATGGGGTGCAGTTTGTAAGAGTGGAATCTTTCCAAGAGCTTGGAGGGAGGAGAAGTAAAAAGAGTAAAATACTGCTGCTGTTCACTTTTTTGGAAAATATTTTGATTTATTTGGGTACAGGGTATTTTGACTAAATACAGTTTGTTCTGAACTTTTAGTCCTGCCTGTCCCTCTGCATCCACCCCCAGTGAGGACTGAAATGGGGAAATGAATGTGCTTTGAAATATTGAAATGTAGCATTCTGAAATGCTTAAGTGCAAAAGCTTATTCATTTTTTGGGGGTGGGGTGGAGTTTTCTTTCTGTGAAAGAAAACCCTTTCACATAATAAAGGTTCATAAGAAGGCTGAAAAATCTGTGTGAGGCCCAATAAAATATTTCACTTTTGAGTCAAGTACAAACAGTAATTCCTTTATTGACATTTTTTCTTGGCTTACTGCATGATTCAGTAAGCTGATTAATTTTGTTACTTCCCATTAAAAATTACAAGAAGATGCAACTTCCTAATAACATCAATTTTATGTAAAAACCTGTAATATTAACAACAATAATGCAGATAAATGGTTAATAATACGTAATAATTGTTTTCTTCAGCAACCTTGTACTTGAAAGGGTGTATCATGTACTTAATGTACTTCAATTAAAATTTTAATTACATTGATTAGTGTCAGATTTGCTTTGCAATGCTGCTGAGAACTGTTGTTCTAATAAGGATTGAGGGTTTGGCTGTATAGCAGGGTTTCAGTACAGGGCTACTCACCTTCTACCACTGTAGAAATTGATCGGCAATGGCAAGGTTCTGAAGCTACTTAAAAACAAAAAACAAAAAAAACCTCTAGTTTGTATAATGTTTTCAGTTAAAGTTTTTTAATAGTATATGTTTGAAAGGCATTTCAAAATTATTAATAATCCTAATTAAATTATTAATTTAAAATACTATTAAAAGTGGTAAAAATAATTCTTTTATCAAATTATGACTTGAATTGTCTAGAAAAAGGTAAGTGGCTTGATAATTAAGATGTAGTATGTACCAAAAGCTGGTATGTCCTCATTCATGGATCCATGATAGTAAATAAAGAAAAAACAGTAGTGCTGTCAGTCTAAAATTGAGCAGCTATAAATAGGGCTGCTATAAATTGCTGATGAAATCCATATCTCTGCAGTAGCAGTAATATGCTAGGATCATTTCAAATTCTGCATTGTGGTTAGCTGTAATTCTAGCAGAACACACGTCTGCAGTCGTCTTCATCTTCAGCCATCTGCTCTTGGCTTTTCTTTTTCTGTTACTCAGTGATATTTGCTTTTCCTTCTGCTACTTAGTTTTTGTTTCCTAACTGTTTTACTTCATGCATGCCTTCTTGTTTTCTACATACAATATGCAAAAAGTTGTGATGGATAATAATTATCAGGAGTTTAATCAAAAATTGATTTCAGGTATGATTTAGATGCTGCTTTTATCTGCTTAGCATGTATGCATTTCAGAAAGCTTTCCTGGTTAAAAAAAAAATGCTGAAACACAGCAGTATATTGAAGTCATGTAATTTCTGTATACATATATACCTGTGTAAGAATTCCTAATGTTGTAGGAGATATCTGCTTCACCTCTTCTCCTGTTCCAGAAGCTGCTCAATATCCTCTGAAATGGGCATAGCCAAGTTTGTACTGGTCCAAAGCCCCAGAATGTTCGTTATCATTGGAAAGATGTTACACCAATAACAATCCTGTTTGTCTGCATCTAATTGCTGTTAGTGTCTTGCAGGAGGAATAGCATCCCTGGCTAAGTGTAGAAGGGACTTATATTGATCTCCTATCCAGACAATGGGGCAGATTCTAGTTGCAAGGGAATATATTATAATTTCTGTAGCTTTGTGCACTATGACTTTGGATACACTGCCATGAAGAGCCAAGGTCCTTGCTATGGGAGAAGCTGAATACCTCCTTCACTTACATGAAACATGGGTTTTGATGGAAATGATGTGAATATCCCACTGTGCAATGACAATCTACTCCATGATATTGCTATGTGCAAGTCCTGTGTACACATTGGGGTAGATGCTGAAGGACAAATGCCAGATTACTCAGGAAAAAGGGTGTCTGGATATAGTGAGCTTGCTTGAATTGCTGATAAATACAGACAGCATAAAATAAAGCCATACTGCATCCATTGAGAAATTATCAATGTCCTCTTAAAACACAGTAATGTTTTCACGAGTCGGAAATAAAAGTAAGGGCCAGAATCTTTAAAATACTGAAAATAAATCCTAACGCATCTGCCTGCTAGCAGGAAGCCATGAATTTTCAAAAGAAATGCTGGGGCTATCGAGCAAACATGTTGTGTATCTGTGTATCCAAATTAAGGATGCTGCTGATTTTTTTTTTTCCTGACTTTTATATGAGTGTGTCTCCTTGAGTCCAGAAATCAGCTCATAAAGTTCTTCCTTAAAAGATCCAGTACCAGCATAAGTGCTCCCTTCTTCAGGGGTCTGTGGCTGCTCTTGGCTCCTTGTGTGTAGCGAGTCCTAGTCCTGTGCCCTGCTGGGAAACCTGTGTGCAGGTCTCCTAGAGACAGGGCTGCGAGTGCTGCTGACCTGTTAGAAGTGTGAGGAGAGATTGACACTGACTTTTGAGAGCACCATATGCAATGGAACATCCGTATGCTATGGAGCTACCATACTATATTCTCCTGTGGCAGTGTACTGGGAGACCTGTGTGTGTCTCTTCCTTTGGAAACACTCCAAGGATCAGCTGTGCACAAAATTTTCTAATTTTGGCATACCATGACATCATCGGCATCCTCTTAAGCTTACGATATGAATGGTCAAGTAATGTCTTTTGAGGGTGCTGATATAGGGCAGCACAGCTGGAGTGGTTTGATTTCTGAGGGTAAGGAGAGGACCGTTGACTTGTTTTCACTGTAGTAGGGCTAGAAAAATGGTGGTGGATACTATTACCAGACTATAGCTTATTTTGGGCAATTTGTGACAGGGTTGTCACAGTTTAGAAAAGTAATAAAAAAGTAGTATTGGATTAAATTGAATCTGTTTTTATCTGTATATGTTGCTTTTTAAAAATACATATGTAAATGCTATGTATATGTATTTTGAACCTATGTAAAATATAGCATACATATTTATACTTTTTTTTTTTTTTTTTTACAGATCACTAAAATAGAAAATATCAATCATTTGGGTGAACTGAGAGTGTTAAACCTTGCCAGAAACCTATTAACCGTTGTAGAAAATATTAATGGACTAGATTCACTCACAGAGCTCAACCTTCGTCATAATCAAGTCTGTTCTATAGTAAGGAAAAAAGACACTTTTTTTTTTTTTTTTAACCAAGATGCTTTATTACTTGATTGAACCGTGTCAGCATTTCAGATCTGTGATATCTTTATTTTTCTGTATTGTTTTGTTTTTGTCCTTTTTCTAGTGTTCATTTTTACGCTGTGAAGATGAAAAGAACATAGTGACTTTTTGTTATTTTGTTTAAATGTACAGTTCTGGCTAGCAGGGGTTTTGGGGGAGAAAAAGGTTTCTAGGGAAGCATCATAGTTCTAATATACAGATTTTGAGACTTCATATAACTTCATTTTGTAAAAGCAAAGTGCTCTCCCCTTACTTTCTGTAACTCAATTAAGCAGATATTACTTCCTCAGTTTTCTAATTCTGTCACTTGCTTCCCCAACACCAGTTATATTTCCAGGATTCTGTTGCTCATGGCAGGTGCCTTCTCACCCCTCTCAGGAATAGTTCCTGCATTGTCCTTGTTTCCTCTAGATGCAGCATGAGTGTTAATGAGTTGCAGTCTTATGCTCTGCTGTATCCAACCTTAATGTTTTATTTCTCTCTGGCCTGAAGCTCTATTTCAGAAAGAAAATTTCAGAAATTGTTTATTTTGTCTATAATATAAAATTAATTGATAGTCACCCTGGTTACAGTCTGGTTACAATGAAGTTCCATACTAAACTCCATACTGCATTGCAAGTTGACTCTACTGGATAATTAGAGTTACCTGATTCAATTGCAACCTGTTTGCGCAATTAAATGTGTAACCACCTCCTATAATCCTTTGGCCTTAGATTAGTAATTTTTGGGCATTGTTTTATCTTTAAGATATTCATCAGATTTTACTGGAAGCATTTGAATCAAAAAATAGTTATTTTAAAAATAACAAGTTCTAGTTCATCTGAAGTGGTAGGATCTGGAGAAAAAAAAAGAGGAGGCAGTCCTGAAGTGAATTAGAGATGTCTTCAAAAAGTTGGACTATTCTGAGGAAGGGCAGTTGGGCAGAATAAAGGATTACAAAGGTTCTCAACTGGCATTAAAAACATGAATCTCTGCATACGAGAAGTTGTGGAATCATAGAATGCCTAAGGTTGGAAGGGACCTCTAGAGGTCATCTAGTTCAACCCCCCTGCACACACAGGGCCACCTAGAGCAC
>JAWLRI010000032.1:4042469-4068186 GCA_034781795.1 Crypturellus tataupa | reverse complement strand
GTTGTGAGGGACGGTGTCAAAAGCCTTAGTGAAGTCAAGGTAGATGACATCCACCGCTCTCCCCTCATCTATCCAGCCGGTCATCCCATCATAGATGGCTATCGGATTAGTCAAGCATGACTTCCCCTTGATGAATCCATGCTGACTAGGCTTGAGCACCTTCTTGTCCTCCATGTGCCTGGAAACAACAGCCAGCACGAGCCGTGATGGCACTTTTCCAGGTATGGAGGTGTATACCGTACTACCGACCTGTAGGTGCCTGGGTCCTCTTTCTTGCCTTTTTTTGAAGACTGGTGTGACATTGGCATTCTTCCAGTCCTCTGGCACTTACCCCGTTCTCCAGGATCTTTCAAAGATGATGGAGAATGGCTTAGCCACGACATCCGCCAGCTCACGCAGCACTCCGGGGTGCATCTCATCAGGGCCCATGGATTTGTTGGTATCGAATGTGTATTTCCTTTTCATCCAGTAGTGAATTAGCATCCCTAATTAGGAAGGTCATCTGTATTTTTGTTTAAAATTGATAGCAGCTTGCCCCCTTTTAGGTGTAAAAACTAGAGATTCTTTGTCACCTGCAGCCTGATCTTAGACATGGAGAATTAAGTTGTGCATCTTCATAGGATGAAAACTCCTGCCTTGTAGGTCTGCTGACTTAATAACCTCAAACCAAAACTGGAGTTGCTCCAGGCCTTCCTTGTCTTATGTCTGTGAGGCTTGCAGCGTATCTCTCAAGACAGCAGAGATCACTTCTAGCTAAAGAAGGCTGTCCTCACAGGAAATTACTTGGTGTTCCCAAACACAAAATTCTTTCACTGCTTAAAGTCTGTGCTACTTGAGAAGAATTACTGTGCACAGTCTGTCTGTGTGTGTCTTTCATCCTTGCCCTCATGCTTCCAGAAATGTCAGCACCCTAAGTAGCCTTAGGCACTGAGGGTACATCTAGATGACAGTTGTGAACTCAGTCTCTCCACGGTCTAATCTAGGTGGATTCAGAATAGCTCCAAAATAGGAGTTGGCAGCTCTAGTTAATACAGACCAGAGCTAATGAGCCCTGCTTATTGTTGACAGGTCTGTGATTCTCATTGTAGTTTGTTAGCTCTCACACAATGTTTCATTAAAAGCAGCAACACGACACCTTCAGCACTGCCTTAAGCTTAGCTGCCTGGGTAGGATGCTGCAGAATGCCCCTTCCAACTCCGGACTATAGATGTGACTAGAGCCTAAAACGAAGGGGTTGTATGCTGCAAGTGAGGAGGTTGGTGTCCACTGGCTGCAAGCTGCAGGATGCCCCTTAGCAAGATAAAGAGGTACCCCTAAGGCGGTGCAGTACCTTTCTGCTATAAGAGGGTACGTGCAACACTGCAGACTGCTCTGTGGCCACTGTGGATTCATATTTCATAAGTAGCTTCATCATAGTTGGTGTGTTTCAGCTTACTAATTCTTTGACACAATTTAAAATGTTCTGCAGAGATCTTTAGTAGTATTTATTAAACTGACAGTTACTCATTCTTAAAACTCTTTTTATACATTTGTAATGTCTGTGGATTATATATAAACTTAAAATCAGGGAGGTTACCCCGAAAGTACAAAATGCACAAAATCCTTCAGTTTTTCTCTAGCAGAAGAGCCTTTGCTATTTTTAAGTGCTAGTTACCTTGCTGCATGGTACAGTTTTCAAAAGCCTTATTGCAGCATGCTCACAAAAGATCTTTTTTTTTTTTTAATAGCATTTTGGTTACAGTGTATTTAAGGTGCAGCTTAAATGCTGAAACAGCACCTTGGCTTGCTTCCCAAAAAGCTGTTCAGAAACCAGCAGCAGATTCATGCTCTCTTCTTTAACATTGTTTGCCTTTCAAGTGGTGCAGCTTGTTCTGCAGAGTAGATATCTGCACTGAAACACTCCCTTGCAGTCTGCACTAGGGAGAAATGGAGCTGCATGTGCAACAGAAGTCAATGTTCTAGCAAGGTTATAGTATGTAGCAATGAATGTGTTTCATCATCAGGCAGACTAGAAAGCTTTGAAAGATGGTATTTTTCAGCAACTGACTTTCTGCCCTTTTTTTTTTTTTTTTTCCCCTTCTAGAAAGATGTGGATACTTTGCCCTGTCTCCAGCGTTTGTTCCTCAGCTTCAATAACATATCTAGGTAAGGTGAATAGCACTTTGTTTCCTATCAGTAATTTGAGATATGTTATTACAGCTGTATTTTATTAAATTTTAAATTCTTACACTATGAATACAGATCCTTCTTTGTAACATGTTAGATTATATAATCAAGCCATTATGTTTTTCCTACTTTAATATGAAAAGTTCTTTAAACCTTTTGCATTTAAATGTGCTTGTGCTTTGAAAATTATAATGTGAAAATTCTACTTTTTTTAAAGATGGCTTTATTTATAATTATGAAAATTAGAAGATGTTGCAAAGATGTTGTATTATTAAAATATTTACCTGTTAAAGTAACATTGTGCAAGGCACTTAAATACAGTGCTTGCATGTTAAATGAAATGTATAAGCCTGGCACAAACTGCTGAGTCAGATTCTGCTTACTTACGTTGATTTGAGAATTTTATGATTATATTTTATTTGCTCTTTTTTTAATAAAGTCTGAAAGGTATATTCATAGCACTTGGAAACCATATGATAGAAACAGTAACTCAGATTTCTATTAGTGCTTCTGTTTTAGGTAGCTAAGCAAGCTTTGTAATAAATAGAAATGTCTTCTGTATTTTTATTTGCATAGATTTGAGATCTGTATTTATATGCTCGTACAGATTTTATACATGAAAATTTTCAAAAAAAAAATCCTTATATTAATTTTCAGTCGAGTGATATGATTTACCTTTATTCCTTACTCATCACGAGCCTTTACCAGGCTCATTTTGATAGACTCGGATAGAGATAGAGTCTAATTACTGAAAATACTTCATCATTCCTCTGGTACTTGTTTTCTTCTGGAAAAAATGTTATACTTAATATGAGCTTCTTGACTGTTTTAAGCTGACCTGCATTATGTTTTTTGCAGACAGCTCCAACCTACTTGTCCATGTTCCTTAGGCTCTTAAAGTACCGATGCAGTGATCTCCTAAATACTCCTGGGTATTTAAACATTTTAAAAACTCAGAGATGAGCTTCAGGAATGTTTAATATACTCTTCATTTATCTGCTAGTCTCTGTACTTCATGTTTGCCTTAGTAAAGATAGGGATTTTCTTTTTTTTTTCTTTTTCTTTTTTTTTTCCTCCTTCTGTTGGATAACTTCCAAATTGAGAACATGCCATTTGTTCTGCTTTTCCAACAAATGTCTTAGCCTGGCAAGAGCAATGCGGGACTGCAGTAACTGTTTCCCTTGTCATCAGGGAATATCACTGCAGTCGCTGGAATTTCTGTTTAGTGTTTAGGTACTTGATGTATTTCATGTAGTTTTTTTGACTCCTTTCTCACATTGTTTTGTGTAGATTCATAGCGTTACTTCTGCAGTGTATAAGGAATGAAAAATCTTTTGGATTTTTCTGCAAAATTTTTAAAGATTATGTCCTTAAATTTTATGTAATCACTTCTCAAACTTTAAGTAGCTTATAAAAATCAGGATCACATTCACAAAATCTTTTATTCATTGGAACTTTAGTTAGTGCTAGGAGATCTAGTCTTAGTTTAGTTCAAAAACTTACTCTGAACATTCTTGCAAATATATGTTAATTGGATTTTATTTTTTACTTGGAATAGATACTTTATTTCTGTGCTACAGATTTTATGTACCTATATAGATAGGTAGATCAGTTTAGGCGTCTGTCATTATTTCTATTAAAAACAAACAAGCAAACTTTTTTGATTATAGCATTATTGATTGAATTATTTGATTATAGCAGAGTTATGCAATGGATATATGGCCTAACAAGGAATGATGTAAAATGTAGAAGTTCATTGCCTTTTTTTGTAGTCATCTGATACTTTATGCTGTTTCAGCTGTTCAAAGAAGCCACGTATGACTATAACGCTAGTGAACTGTGGTGCGACGTCGAAACATTTCTACACCCCTTTTAATGGCTTTATATAGTTGAGTTGCATATCTGATTTTACTATGTTCCATACGGGAATGTTTAAAACACTCTGCTCTAGAAACATGTGTGTATTCAGTGACTTCTAGGTAATTAGTTATATAGATATTCTGGTTGATTCATTTGTAGATGCACAGAGAAAATCTGCAAGAAGAGATGAAGTGTGTTGCCAAAAATGGGCTATATTTATAATACGGATTGATTAAAATGTTTCATTAAAAAACTAAAATATTTCAGAAGATAAAATACTATGTAAGTGTAGGATTTCTTAGACAGTCTCCCTATGTAAGTTGTATTGCTTTCTATTTCTATGATGGCAAGAATCCTTGAATCTCAAGTAGCTACAGATATGTGAGTTGTAGTCTCAGTAAAAGATTCAGTATTGCCTTTTTAAAATTGTGGCCAAGACACAGGAATCTATCAGGGGTTGCGTCACTGAACAGTCTTCCTCTCCACCTTCAGGCAAGGGTTCAGAAAACTGTTGTATCTCTGCAGAGCTTTTACCAAAAGGTGTAGGTTAGCAAGATAATACAGGCTAAAACCACACTCGGTGAAAGTTGATGCAGATCTGAAACAAAGGATGTCCTGCTTCAGCCCACCCCCCTGAAAACAATTACAAATTGAAGGTATTAATTCTGTAAGCTGATAATAATTGTGTGTCTAAAATGAGTTATAAGGAGGGGTAAGAAATCACTTTTTTAATTTGTCATGTGGTATTGGGAAGTAATTACAGCAATAATTTTCTTCTGGAAAGATACCTCACTGAGATTCATAGAGCGGGCTGTTATTGTTCATATTTAGTAATGTAAAAAAGGAAGAATTTAATAAGGAAAATGCACTTTCCTTGTTATATACTTTGCTCCAAGTCAGCACTATGTATACTTTTTCATTTGCTAAGGCACTTTATTTAACCATATTGTTAAAAATGGCTACCAGTTCAGCAGGCCTGTTAGAGATTTCATGTGCAGCTGCAGCAAGTGGCTCAAGAGCTGTTCTGTGAAGAGCAGCAGAGGGAGAGAGCATCAAGACATGGCCTTGTCACTCACATAGAGCATCAGCGCTCACCACCATGGCACTTGTCCCTGTTGGGGGAGACCCGCTTGTTTGAGAAGTATATGATCTCTTTGGTACGTGTGCCATCTTAAAATTTCACTTCTCATAGAACTGGGATGCCTCTGTGCTAAGTACAATATATTAAGTTTTCTACATTGGATCACTACTGCTGTATTTTTCATATATCTATACAAAGACCCCAAAAGTTCACTGGTTTGCACTATTGTTTGCTCTAAAATTGGGTTACCAATAGAGTAGCTAAAAGCAGGATAAAGCAAACACATTTTTTAGCTCTGAATTAGTATTCTGGTTTGCTGAAGTGCTGAGAATTTAAGAGCATGGAAGTATGTTTTAGTGGAAAGTCTTGAAAATACTAGCAAACCCAACCACAGAATGTCACACTGGTTTTAATGGCAAATGCAATTCATATTGATTTTGAGTTATGAGTTGATTTTTATACTATTTTGATTTTTTTCATGTGAAACTATATTCTTTTGGATAACAAGCTCTTTATTCTGCATCTCCATATACCTGTGTGGAGAGATGAAAAATTAGAACAGCAGCAGCTGGTTTTGATAATTCAAAATACTTTAAATTTGTTTTGTCATGTATGACATGCTGTTTTCTTCAGTACAGAAAAATATTCTTTCCTTAAAAGAAGAAAATCTTCCTCCTCAAGGGTCTTTCTATCCCATGGCATTAAAACTCTAAACTTTATTTGGTTACAGTTTTGAGGATATTCTGTGCCTTGCTGATTCCTCATCCTTGTCAGATATCACCCTTGATGGCAATCCAATAGCTCAGGAGACATGGTACAAGCACACTGTGCTCCACCATATGATGCAGCTCCGACAGCTAGATATGAAGAGAATCACAGTAAGAAATTTTCTACAATATATTTTTGTCGCTTACTGGATGTTTAGATTTAAGAGTAAAATGTGGGGTTTTGTATATAGAGAAAAAATGTGTTTTTATTTAAACCTGGAATGATATTTAAACCTTCATGATATTTATACAAACAATTCAAAATGTAAACCTTTTTATTTTGCTCAGTATTATATAACAGTGTGCTGCTTTACTTCACTTTAATATATTCTAAAATATTTAAATTGTTTTTCATTAGTAAGCACTGTGTGACTAAATGCCATGTGATAGTGAGAGAAACTATAGAGCTCCTAGTTTGCACTTTCACCATGTAGTCTATATTGACTTTTTCTGTAGCTGGAAAGCAACAAGCTATTTCTACCAAAGCAATAGAATGTTTACTGTAAAATCAGCATTATTTTTATCTTTTCATTTAAGCATGTTGTGGGTTTTTGGTCTGCCTCTGTAAGGAGACCCACTGATTGTATTGTTTCTATGGGTCAGTCTGCCTTTCTCCCTACCTTGTCTAACCTTTTCTTCCCCGCTTCATTTCTGAATCTACTGGTCAAGTTCAAGTAACCTTGAATGAATAGGAGAAAATGAGTTGTGGAGAGCCAACTTCCTTAGACTCCGTGGAAACATGCTGTGAGATAGAGCATGTAGGTGAACTTGCAGGGGTGTTGAGACATAGATCCAGGCATATGTTTTGTCTCTATTAAGAGTAACTGTGCTAATTCTTCTCTCTACTCTGTGTAAGCTTGAGCTGCTTACAAGAGGTGTCTACGTAACAGCAAGATAACAAGTATAATAGGCTTAACAAACAACAGTAATCTTTGACCAGATGCTGATACAGCCACTGTCTTTCAAGTGCTCATTGGCTTTGTACAAAGGCTCTTAGGCATTATAAATTGCACTTGTTTTGTACCGTCCCATCCTGTTGTGTTGTAAGCAAACCACAGTGAATCTAAAGTAGACCCGATTATGTGAAGTACAATATTCATGGGAAAAATATGGTTTAAGTGTTTACACTAGTACCTACTCAGTCACTTCTTTCCAGGTATTGGGGGACTTACTGTTTTTGAATTTATAACAGCTTAATTGAATATCAGCAAATCGTTCTGCTTTGTAAAACTCTTTTGTTGCTGTTATTTCAGAAACCAAAGTAATATTAGTAAAAATTCTTTACTCTGAACTGCTGCTGCAGAATGGGGGGAGAAAAAAGGGAGGAGTCAATGTGTTTCCCTCCCCGCCCTGCCCTCCTCCCCCCAATGCATAGAGATTCTAGTAGTATTGTCAGCAATGGAAGAACTGCAGAAAGAGCTCTAAACCTCTTTTAAACTCAGTGCATGAGGAAGAGGTATTAGAAGTGCACAGCTATGGGGAAAGATTAATCTGCATTCACACCTTGTTAAACATCAGAGGATCAGCCATGAGACAGCAAGCCATAGAAAACCAGGCTTCACTAGTTGTGCTGCTCATAAAACTACTCGTAAAAAGAATGTGTTTTGCATTCTTTTTATTTGCCTTCTGGTTTTTGAGCCTTGAGAATTTCTTTTTAAACTTTACTCTGTGCAGAGGAGGCAATATGCTTTTTCCAATAAAAATTGTGCTACCCAGATATTCATATGATTTAAACTGAGTCTTTAAGAAAAATAACCAGTATCATGAGATTTGTGGTAAAATTAGAGAGTTGGCAATGCCTAATCCAGCTATTCTGCCTAGTAATGCAGCATGTTGTTGCCATCAAACATAAGATAACTCAGTGGGGATGTAGAAGCATAGTATTGGCATATGCCTTTTCTTACTTCATTAGTAGAACAAAACTCTAACTATGCTGATTAGAATATTTGGTTCCTTAGTTTGGAGTATGTCCAGACATTCTGAATGGAGGTATTGCTTTACGTTTAAAAGAATTGAGAGTTGGACTTGGATGTTTTGTTTTTTTTTTCTGACTAGAAGTTCTTCTCTTACCTGTTCAGAAGTTTTGCTGGAAAACTGAGTTTTAGTCAATTGGTTCAATTTTCAGATTTTTAGTTGCTGTCTTTGCTAGGGTGAGATAACTACTTTAAGTTAGAATAACAGCTAACAGACATTTTTCAAAAGTTTTTACTTACTCCTTTGTGTTTCTGAGATGTACTCTTTGGTGCCTCACCTCTTCAGTAGGCTTCCCTGGAGAAAAGGAACCTCATGGCAAAAGATGGGTGTTAACTGCCTGAGGGAGCTGCTCAAACATATAGTTGCCCTGCAAATAAAATGCTCTATATAATTTTTTTTCTGTAAGGAAGCTGGGCTTTTATTAGACTGTCTTGGACCTAAGCTGTTTCTGAACATAAAGTTTAAGCTTTTAAACTCCAGAGGAACAAACCCCAAAATCATAGGTAGTGATTTGGAGGAAGGTAGACACCTCTGAGTGTGTTTTTGCATAGCTATGGGAAAAAATTTACTGTGAGGCAGTAAGTGCCTAAGGGATATGTGTGGAAAAGGCTGAGTTAGTGGCATGACGAATTCCCAGGTGTCACTGATGTTAATCATCAGTAGCTATGTGTTATTTGTGCTTCTAGTCTATCTCAGATATAAGATAATGTGATTTGATTTATGGCTAAATGATCTAGGTTTATATGAAGTTGAAATTACAGTTGTGAGCTCTGATCAAATATGTATGTGTTGCGTTGCTTGGTTAATGTGCTACAGTGGTGGTTTTTCGGGGTGTTGAAACTTTTTGAATGTTTTGCAGCTTTTGAAATTTTTTTAAAGTGGACTTATTCAGTGGCACAGTTCTTTAAAATATATTCCCTTTAGTCCTTAATAACAGTAAACAGATATTGTTGGTCTACATAGAGTAAATATGAATGAAATGCATACCTATCTTAGTGTGAACTAGTTTAACTAGGAATACCACTTCTATCCCTCACTTGAATACTATTTCCAACAACATCTGCTACATATTTTTAACAGTAGAACTTTTACCTCTTTTTACTTGAAGCTAAACTTTTGAAGTAATCCAGTTGTGAAGAGGAGTGTGAGCATCCTGGTGTGCTCAGTCTAGGTTCCATCTCAGTTCTTGCTAGGTGTTTTGTCTTACAGGGCTGGTGGCTAAAATGAAGATTTGTAGTTCTTGTTACAGTAGTGCTCAATTAGCAGCAGGGGGAGCTGTCAGTATTCCAATATTATGGAAATAAAGTTTTTTGGTACAGATGAAGTTCTTTTTGTGTTTTGTCAGCACTGTTGCTTCACTGAGACTATAAACCAGCAGCCTTAAAAGTGCAATTCAGTGGTTTCTGTATTGCAGATGCTGAGACTTTTGCTTATTATAAATTATTTTTCTTACTCTCTTCGTGAAGATGGCTTTCTGTCTATTTAGTAAACTTTTTAGGTGGGAAGTGGAGAAGAAATAAATAGAGAAGATTTCAAAATAAGGAAGAACATCCAAGTTCTTTCCCCATGGTCTGTCATCTTTGCCTCTGGAAAAACATCTGCCCATCCCTAACGCAGGTTTCTCCTGTGGTCTCTGTAGCAGTTGAGTCTTTATTATGATGAATTTTGCTTTCCTGACAGGCTGCTGGAGTAGGACACTTCCCTTCCACAGACGCCCAGTGTGTTTGTCCAGCTCCCCAGCTGGAATCTAAATTATGGTGAGATATAGTGGAGATTGTCTTTCCATAGTGGGTCCTGACAGTTGGGAATTAGACTGAATTTAGGGAAAGAGACAAAATAGGTTTGGATTGATTTGGTAGGTGGCAGAGCTGTCAGCAATTCTTTCATGGAAATCAAATATGTATTATTATTAGCCTAGTTTTGAACATACAAAGGGACAAGACACAGAAGATAGGATTTAAAATAGCCTTAGCTCATCTGGGAACTATCAAGAGGAGACATATAAAGTTACAGACAATAGCCACGGAGTAATGAGAAGAAGAAAAAAAAGTAGACATGGAAAGTTCCAAAACAGCTGGAGCTAAAAAAGGAAGAGTGGGTGATAATGAATGAATTGTAGCAAGATTATTAAAGGCTTTGTTTTATAACTTTGTTTTTTCTTGATCGATTACCTATGTTCTGTATGATTAGTCAAGAAAGGTATACAGATTTGATTTTGATACAAATTTTTACTCTGGGTCTTTATGCAAATATATTTTCTGTCACTTTGCTTCTAACAATACTAGTGAAATTAGGATTTTCTTTAGGTTGAGTTTATTTTCTGTAAAATAAAAAATGTAAAAATATTTTTTCTATGTCCATAATAAGACCTTTTTTCTGTGAAGTTTATACTAATCCAGTTAATTGAAAAGCTCTAAATAGCTACTGTGAGAATCCTTCTCTGAATTCTTAGCGTTTTGTATGATAGCTCGTATGATACAGACTTATAGGACCAGTGTATTTTTATCTTGCGTTACTGGTTAAATGCTGATGTTTGTGGTGTGTACTTGAAATGTGGGTGTTTCCACCCCACCCTGGGTTACTTGGACAGCCTCAGCCTCTTCCCATTCATGTATTCAGCTTTACTACACAGTATTTTAGTGTCCTAGGTTCTATAAGGTCTGTTTTTTTGAATTTATTGGTGATGTTCCTTTTAGTAGAAACATGAGTAAGTGACCTCCTGAGATCCCTCCTGATCTGAATTAATTTGTACTTGTATGACATCAGCCCCTTGGTAATCCCCAGCTCAGGGAAAAAATGAGTAGCCCAGTAGCAGAGAAAGCTGCCAGCAAAACCTCATGCTCAAGAGGTCGTAAGCATCTTTTAGGCGGGGTTAGGCAAAAGCTTTCCTACTTGTGCTCCAGACAAAAGTTGTGTAAGACTCTGTAAGCAAAGCTTCCCCTACCCTCATGCCTTCACCTGAGCTAGGGTAGACCTCTTCTTTACTAAGCCTGATAGGTTAAAGTAATCAGGGGACAGATTTGGAGTATGTTTAATCACTTTAAAGATTGGTGTCAAACTTCGTGATTTACCATTGGGCTTGAAGTGGTCTGTATATATGAAACAAGTGCCCTTGCTGTGGGAACTTAACAGTTTAAACTTTAGAAGTGATTTACCTGGAGATGTGACAGTAATGCTAGATGGGAATTCCTTGTCTTATTTCATCTTCCAGTAAACATTCATCCATGTTCTTGGGGATTCTCAAGATACTCTAAACACAGAATTATCTGTGTGGAAAACGTGAAATGTTAATTTGTCTTGGATAGTGATGCTTTTCGTTCTTTTCGTGAAAGTGAAAAGGCAAGGATCTCTTATCTGGAACCTGAGCTTTCTATTTTAAGGCAAACCAAACAGTTTCTCTGTGTTCTTGGAAGATACTTTAATAGAAACACCCAAGTGGCATATGAATTAAAACAAGTTGAAATATGCTTCCAAAATATTTGTGTTGGAAGAACTCTAGACTTCTTACTTTGTAGTGAATATTTCTTTGTTACTTGAAAAATGTATGTTCTAAAAATATTGTACTGTGAGAATATTTAGACTTTTGTAAACAGACAGTGTTCAACCTAATATGGCTGTACTGCAGTATTAAATAGCTATATGAGGAAAATTTAGCATCTTTGCTACATGACTCAGAAATTAATGTTTCTCTTCTTGAACGAAAACATTGATGAGAAATATTGTTCATGTGTTATAGTTAACTTTGAAAATACTGTTTCCTTCTCAAGTTCTGTTACTGATTGAGAAAAGCAAGCCATTGGAAATAGTTTGTAGCTATAAAAATGAATCTCCTTGAGCTATGATTCAGGCATAAGTGAAATTCAGCCCACTCACTTTATGTGCATTTTCATATAAAAAAAAAAGCTATTAAATAACTGGTACAAAAATGCTAAAGATATAAATCACTGTTAAAGAAAATAATTCACTGTGTTCTAAATAATGTTTCTCCTTTCAGTTTATTAACTTTCACTCTCCAAAGAAATGTAACTTAACTGTTGCACTAGTAAAGTCATTACAGGACATATGTTTGTATGCAGTCAAGACAGGTAATTTGAGTATGATTAGAGATCTCAAAACTCTTCATCTTGGTAGTTGGGGTAAAATAAACAATTATATATGTACGTATATAAACACATATGTGCACATGCACATATATAAATATTTTATACATACATATAAATATATGTATATATAGAGAGAGCAAGCTTGAGCTTCGGTGTGATTTTAGCCATGTGTCATGGTCCCTGTGAGTTTCTATTGTCTTTGCCAAAAACATTGTTTACTATTCCATTGTATTCTTCCTGATACTGTTCTAAAGCTGTATTATCTTGCAAAAAATATTTTAAATACCCACATTAAGGAATTAATAATTTATCAGTGATATTTTCAGAATCTGTTCTATTTCTACTTTTATGACATTGTTTTTATTTCTCTAGGAAGAAGAAAGGCGCATGGCATCAGTTGCAGTAAGGAAAGAGGAAGAAAGGAAACGTGAAAGCCATAAACAGAGTTTGCTTAAGGTACTTTCTGAGACTGATAGGAATTAAATAAATATGCTGTGTACTAGTTTGTAGTAATATTTACATTCTGGTATTTTTCCCTGTCCTTGTTCTATTTCCCATATGCTTCTATCTCTTTAAATGTTTTTTTTTAACAGTTTAAACTGACTGAAACCCGCCTCCCTAAACTGTGCAATACCATAGCAAAAATCCCAATTAATTACATGGGACTAGTGATAGATGGCAAACTTCACTTTCTCAAATCTACAAACAAAATAAATCCATGAGTTATGGACTTTGTAGTGATTTCAGATTCTGGTACTTGGTCTGCTGCATTTTTGGTGAGTGTTCTAGCTGCTGTCTTAGGGTATTTTGAACTAGTTTTTCCTTTGTTCCTCTTGATGTTGGTCCTCTTTGTAGTAGGAGTTAAGCAGTCATTCAAGTAGCAGGTAGGTTGCAGGTATCATCCTTCTCATAAGGACCTGCATCTACCAAGGCCCAGAACTGGGGCCCGCTTAGCGCTCATGTGCACAGGATGGGATAGCTCCAACAGCAGTGACGTTCGAAATGGAGCTGCTTCATCGCTTTGCTTCAGCCTTTCGCTCTCTGCTATAACCCATTGCTTTGAGAAAGGTCCCTTTTCATTTGCGTCTAAACTAAGTATTAGCTAGAAAGAGATATAATTATTGCTAGTTTCCGCTTTTAAAATTTGTTCCTGTAAAATAAAGTTCTGAAAACTCTGTAAAAGCTGTCAGATCACAGTTAAGGGTTGGGAAAAGGTAGGCCCTGGTGGTAGGTGAAGTGATGAAGAGACCTCCGGACTCAAGAACACACAATTTTTTAAATATGGTAGAAAAAACTCCTCACTATTTCAGCTTCCCACTTTCTATGATATGAGGTATTCATCTTTGAAAAATATACACTCACTGTTGTATAATCAGATAATACGATAAGTCCTTTGGCAAATTGAGTGCAGCACAGCAGAATTTTGTGCTCTTTACTACTTAAAAAGAAGAACTTGGACATTTAAAAAAGAATAAACACTTCAGTTTTCTGATAACTGTGAGACTTTAAACTTGTACCATGCAATCTGATGTTCTCTCAAGTAAAGGTGCATTTTAAGAGTTTGTAGCAGTTTGAAAGGTCTTACTGGCTAAGTGTGCTCTTGTATGTATAAATACGTATTCCAAAAAGAGTAAGAAAATAGAAATATTTAAAATACAAATCAAGTAGTTTCCCTGTACTTTCATTGCCGTTCATGAGACAACATTTTGGACCTAATTTTTATCAAGATTTAAAATTTAGTGTATTTCTGTTATTTTTTTACTCTTACAAAATGAGACCAGTGACTTTGATGCTCTGTGTTTACTGTGTTCTGTGGATGTAAATTTATTTTATACCTAACTCTTTATACTTTCCTCTTAGAATTTTAAGTTACTGTTTCTTTGATTTTCATTAAGAGTGTAATGGAGCGACAGCTAATTCCCAACCAGTTAGATCTGTTTCAGAAGAGAGGAGAGAAAAAAAAAAAAAGTAAACTGAAACTGAGCTAACGTGACTTTTGAAATCATTTATTTAATGCACAGTTTTCATTTGAAAAAAGTCCAAATACTGGTTCCAGAGCACCTTCATGTTTAACCCTGTGGTGAATGTATCTCATGCAACACTGGATATATTAAAAGATAGAGTTGTAGATAATTGGCAGGCTTTGCATGACTGTACAAGAACAGGTATTTAATGGATGTCTCAAAGACTTTCACTGATTCATTGAGAGGAGCTACTCTAGAATTTAAAAATAATGTTTGAACTTAGATCTGTTCTAGTACTTGTGTGAATCATAGAGATAACTTCATTTTCTACTTAAAAAAAGTCTCCCCTCACCTCCCCACTTGCCTTAAGAAGATGACAAATTTTTCCCCATGCAATCATTTCATTTGCTGCTATGACTGCAACAATTCCATAACTGTTAGTTTAGGCTAAGATCACTAGCAGCAGGGAGCCTGTCACAAGCTGCTGCCTGTTCCTGTGGGAGGATTGCAGCTAGTTCCAGGTTGTTAAAACAAGGCTTCTGTGGCTATCCAGAGTAATTAGTTTAAACAGAGGCTTCTACCAGCTTTTGCTTTGTTTGTTACATCTTGTTTCTCTTACCCTAAATTTTGTGAAGTTATTGTTCATTGGCAACTAGGCAAAATAATGCCACAAAGATTCATTGAATCATTGAAATGCATGCATAACTGCCAACTGGAGCTACTATATCTTCAGATCAAAATGTTTAAACAATTTAAATATTCTGAGTAAGCAACATATGCCTTTTGGAACAAACCTGTGTGTTGATACTGCACTGTCATAATCTATTATTACTTTCATATCTCATTTCAGGAAAAGAAACGATTAACAATTTGTAATATTGCTCATCAGTGGGAGATACAGCAGAATCGAGTAGCCCTTGTGGCTTCTTTGAATACAGATAAAGATAATGAGCCGTGTCAAATCAATGGAAGTGCTGCATATGTATTTCCTGAAGAAAGCAGGTATTTTATTGAGAAATATGTCTTCCTATTTGTTTTATATTCCAAGTTACAATGAGATCTCACAGTCAATAAGTATTTCATTATCAGAAGTAATATGTTCAAATTAAGCCTAAAAACATCTGTTATTCCTCAGTTAAATCTGTTGGGGATTAGTAACAAGTACTATCAATTGACAAAAGAAGTGAAAACAAAATTATTATGTGATCTTGCTAAATAAAGAAGGATTTCACACTTAAACATTAGGTAAGTTCTTAAGCATGCTTAAATCTGTGTGTTTCATTGGCTACGTAGATCAAGTAACCTTCATCTTGAAAAGAAAACAACAGAGGGTTTGGGAGCTTTACACTGATATTCTTCTCGCTTTGGACTTCTATCATATTGGACCAGTTTTTGAATCTATGTTTTTTCAAAAATAGTAGTTCTTTGACTTTTGCTTGGATTCATTCCTCACTTAATGATGCCTAAGAAAAAAATTGTACTGTTAGTTCAGAAAAACAGACTTTTCTTCTTAAAAATATATTTTAATACATCCAGAGGTGGCCTTTTAATACCCCATGTAATTCAAAAAAACAAATGCAAAACTAAATGAGCAGGTTGGGCTACAACAAAAGCGGTGTGATTTCAACCTGGCTCATTTAGGCAAAAGCCTGAAAAATTAGTCTGCACAAATTCAGTACCAAGTACAAATTCATGCTATGACTGAAACGTTATGTGCAGGCAGGAGGTTTCTGCATTTCAAAAATGAAACCCTTCAGATTCAACAGTTTCAGCATCATCTTGATTTTTTCCAACCCTTAATGTTTTTGAACCAGACTGGGTATTGCAGATGAACGAATACTGATACTTGCAATCATATTTAACAGTTGTTCAGCTTTTATTATATGAGTAAAGTAATACTCATTACTATCTCAAAATTACCTTTATTTTACTGCATTTCTTCCTCACAGGTCTCTTGATACAATATTGAGCAGTGCAGTACAAGGCTTGTCTGTTCTTGAGTCTCACTTGGTAGAAGTGGAAGGAGATACCCTTTACTTGTATGGTTCTGGAGCACTGGAGTGCCTGGATCGAAACTGGAGTGTTCAAACAGCTGCAGCTGTTGTCACAGTCTCCTTTATGTTCATAGAGTTTGATGAAATTGTTCAAGTGTTAACAAAATTGAAGACCAAATTTCCTAATTTTGTGGTAAGAAGACTTCAAATTTCAACCGAGGGAACAGCTTACAGGTTCTTCATTAGGATATTACTTTGGCCACCTCACGTTTTGATAGTATTCACCTATGAGATACATTTGTGACTTAGATATTTGTTTTTCATCTGTATGGCTCATCTTAATTTAATACTTTTTTTGCCTAAATTTTAATTCAAGTTCTTAAACAGCGTAATGTTTTGTTTTCAGACTTACAACTTTTTTGACTTAGCTGTTTGTTTTTGAATTGTAAAAATGATGTGGAAATAGTACTATTCTATGATATTATTATAGATCCGCAGTATCAAGAGACCTCTGTTTGTGTTGGGAGTTCACAGTCCAAACAGGTGATAAGTAGGAGGAAAAAAAAGAAATTTCAAGATTATAGTTAGTTAAATGAGTACAACTCTTAATTCTTGTTTGTGGTGAACCAAAGCAATGTGGCTGAAGAAGTCTCTTCAGCGTGTTCTTTCTCAGATATTTAAATCAGTAATTTTGAAACCAGGTTGGTCAGGGCTGTGTTGGCTGGGCCTAATCTAACTAACTATAATGCTGAAATTTCCTTCTTTGGTTGTCACACGTGTGCCGTGTGATTACTCAGGATCATCTGCTCCATAACTTTCCCTGATGCCTGAGGTCAGGCTGACAGGCCTGTAGTTCCCTGCTTCCTCTGTCTGACCCTTCTTGTAGATGGGCATCACCTTGGCCAGTTTCTAGCCATCTGGGACCTCCCCTGTTGACCAGGACCATTGATAGATGATGGAGAGTGATATGTATGGTAATATGTAAAGTAATTTTTAAATTGGGTCAAATCCCTACCTCTTTTTAGGATTTTAACAATTTCTTCTATGAGGTAAAGGTATGCATCTGTGGGGGACTGCAGAATCCCAGCAAAATTTTTTATCTTCACCATTTCTTTTTTTTTCTCCTTCCACTTGCAGCAGTTATGTCACTGTTGAGCCAAATATACCACACTTGTGGTATAAATTGCTAAAAGGGCTTATTTTGCTGTTTTTACATATATGAAATACAGCAATTACTTGATTCATTGATACATTTTGACTTCTAGATTGTGCAAGTTGGGTGAGCCCAATTATGTAGTCAGACCTTTTTATTTGAGCTTGAAAATAACTGGGGTAGCATAGAATAGGAATTATTTGGGTAACTAATTGTCTTTAATTGTGCTTTGACTTTTTTTGTTAAAGCATCTGAAGTTTAAGGAAACAAATCTTGTGGCACTGCAGCAATTCAATGCATTAGCCCAGGTGAATCGCATTGAACAGTTGACTGTTGACCCTCAGGGAAATCCAGTCATCAGCTTCACTTTGTGGAAATACTATGTTCTGTTTAGACTGAACCATTTTAATCTACAGAAGATAAATGGAATAGAGGTAAGAAAGTGTTGCTTCTTTCTTACTGTTGGCCCTACAAACTAATTTTTTTTAAAACAGAGATGAATTGTTGATTAACTTAGCAGAAGTATGTCATTGTCCTTTCAGTCTTATGAGGAAAAAAAACCTAAATAGCCTTCATCACAGAATTTTTGCTGTGTATTCCTTAAACCTAACAATTGTACTATATTACAATTAGCAAAATTAAGACCCTTAGTTGCCATAAAGATAAGTTGTTAAATGGAGAAAAGAATGTAGTGATATAAGACAGAGAACATGAATTTCTCTGAACTAGAGAGAATTCACCATTGGTGTCTTAGTGGTATCCTTATGCTTCTTTGCCCAGAGAGGTTGTGGAGTCTCCCTTCAAGACCCGCTTGGATGTGGTCCTGTGCAATGAGCTCTAGGTGACCCTGTGTGTGTAGGCGGGGTTGGACTAGATGACCTCTAGAGGTCCCTTCCAACCTTAGGCATTCTGTGATTCTATGATTCAACATAAAAATTGTTTATTTCTGTGTCACACACTTCTGCCTGTAATATCCTTTGCTTCTGCAGATGCCTGCTCTTTGTTTAGACCTTGCTCTCCTAATAGAGACATTGTTCTCTTAACACTTCTATTTAGTGAGGCCTTATATTTTTAATCTGCGCATGTTTGCGCTTGCTCATGCTCGCTCTCTTTCTCTGTATCTGCATCTTCCATCTGCATAGTACAGAACATGAAAACTGTTCAGAAGTACATATTAAAGGTTGTGGTTATTTAAGTTTTTGAAAAAAAGAATGTGTCCCTTTCCAAAAAGATTGATTGGAACTTAACTTAATAACTTGATTGGAAGCTTAATTTGGTGCAGAAGTTGAGAAATCACTGAGTAAGTTTCCTTGGCTTGTGCTATTCACGTCAGATTTAGATAATCATAATGAAGATATTAGAACAGAATTGCATTCAATGTTTTGTGTAACAAGCTTCAGTTGATTCTCAGTGCATCTATCTGGTGAAATAAAAATGCGCCAATTTTGAAGCTTTTTCTTTTTTTTTCCCCCACAGGTTACTCAAAATGATATTGTAATGGCTGAAAGGCTCTTTGGCATTTTGGACTACGTAGCATCTTCTGAGCTGCCACACTATCGTATGCTTTCACTACTTGGAGAATCTAGGTAAAAATAGTTGATGATAGAAGAATATAAAAACTTTTTTAGTTCAACAGTTAGTGAGTGAAATAGCAGTAAATTTGTTTGAGAGAACAAAGGAGTAAGTTATTCCTGCCGATCCTTCAGTTCCTTTTTTTTGCAGAAAATGTTGTTCTGTCCTGTTGATAAGCTTTATTTCTAATTATTAGAATATCAATTTTTGTCTGGGTGGAACATGTCATCAGTTGAACAATGCAGCATTGTAAGGGTTAGCAATCTTAGAAACAAAAAATTATCGTATGCATTTGAAACTTCAGAGAAATTGTGTATAGGTAGAGTACAGTGAACTGAACTGGAATCTGGACAGAATGCATAGGTTGTTTCAGCTGTCATGAGAAATCTCTTCTGTGTTTAAAAAAAATCAGAAAATGTGGTGGGTCACTCCCCCTTTCTCATTGTGGAAATATTAGCATTCTCTCATTCATGAAGGAAAAAGCTTTCTTAAACTTATATGAAATCTATTTGCTAAGGTAAGCATATACACACAAAAGCACTACCTGTTTAATTCTCTGGTTGTGCTGGTACTTGCAAATTTATAGACTTTCATAGTGAAGACATAGACTTTTTTTTTTTAGGGCTGGTGCTGTAAGAAAATAATGTTTAAAAAGGTTATTTTTAGCCTTCTACAAATAACTTAAAACTGTCTTCTTTGCAAAACTTCCTATTAAGGACATAGTGTAATACATGTCAAAGAGCAAACTGTACTGAAGTGAATTAATGGAATAATCTAGACTCATCTATATATATTAAGTGAGCCGGGGATACAATAAACGGAGAGCTCATAAACTACATGTTCAAAGGCTGAGAGGAAAGACCATTAGATAACTAAAAACATCTGTGCTTTTAAAAAGTTTCCAATAATTAAAACTGTAAATCTTTTTATTATCTCTTCACAGGAGGAAACAATTCCACTATCTGCTAGAGGGAAAGGGAAAGAAATCTGGGATGGGAAATGAGGAAAGTAATGATAACAGAGCTGGAGGAGAAAGCACAGCTCGAGCCACATTGAATTACAACACGAAGGACTTTCATATGGAAAAGCTTGAGGTAAGTGTATCATTATAAAAATACTTTCTTCCTCTATTATGTAACTTTTGTCTGTGAACCATGGAATTAATATTATCAAATTTCAATATTATCAAATATAATTGTCAATAATATCAAATTTCAGCTGAGTTCTTCAAAATGGCAATTTAAAAATATGCCTACTTACTGTATTTACACTTTTTATTCAGTAGTTTGATCAAGCAAGCATTCCATCTAGTTAATTTATGCCAGAATACAGGTTCATGGACCGTTTGCACCCTTAAAGCCATGGTTCTGAGCAGTGCTGTGGTCTCATAAATACCTTCTCACCTATGAGCCCTTACTTTCATAATGAAATGGTCCTACGTTAGTCATATGTAAGAAGTGAGCATAGCTTTTTTCATGAGGATAAATAATTTTGCATGTGCTGGGATATTTCATATATTTAAAAAGTCAGAAAGCATATCACAGAATGAATTGAAGATGATGACCTTCAGAGAAGATTAGAGATAGCATAGACTACATCTACAGTAGTAAAGAGCTGTTACCTAGCTGTTAAATAAGTTAGAGGAAAAGAAAGGAAATAAATGGATTAGTAATAAAATTTCAGGCTGACTTGTTTCAGCCAAGTGCATCAGTCGGACTTTTTTCAGTCCATGTTTTTGAACTCCTTTGCCTGGGCAAAATGAGATAGTTCCCAGGGAGGACGTGCTTCTTCGAGCCACCATCTCCTGTCTGAGCAGTCTCCACGAGTTCCAGCTACTCTGCACTGTTTCTTCTGTTTGTCCCTTTCATTGTAGGGAAGAGGTAAATCTTACTGTGTGGTCAAGTTCAGAAATGCACAGAAATGCACTGTGTTGCATTGGAATGGAATTATTGCATTCCAGTTTTCTTAAATAGATCACATGAAAAAGAGGCAGTGACTGCACATATGCGGAAAAATTAAATTTTAATAAAACTTTAGTTTCAGAAGGATTGATATATGGCTGCTGTATAACAGACAGCCATTAAAACTGTGAGCAGCACAGAGTGAGCCAGAGAAGGATTCCTCTCGGCCTTTACCATGGAAGAAGCACTGTAATACAGTAGTTTTATGTCCAGTCCATTAAAAATACGCATTTTTCCTCTCTTCAGTGTACTAATTCATGCCATCATTAGTGTTATGTATTCGACTGCAGATATTACAGGTTATCACAAGAGAGGAGCAAGGTAGTAAGGGCCAATTCCTAATTCACATCAGGAATTATTTATTGAAATAATATGTTTTTCAGTGAAACAGTTGGAAAGTATTTTTCTGTCTTATCTGTCATTTAAAACAAACAAAAATCCACTGTTTTGCTGGGCCATAGCATGACCCAACATTTTTGGCTATGCTATAAATCAAATTAATTAAGTATTTAGTAACAGTATAACTGTTCAAAGTTGTTATGGCTTCTTGTCGAGCAATTAATATTGTTTATGAGTGACTAAAATGCAGAGTCATTTGTTGCATTAAGTGTTTACCTGTTTTTACTGAAAAAAGGTTCAGGTTACTTCAGTACTGAATACATTCTATGTTAGCTCTGTACATGTCAGTGTTCATCACAGAGAATGTGCAAGGGGTGCATACTGGTTTATTTTTCTCCATGACAGTGTTCTTGTTAGGGCAGGTAGCTGTATACTCACAAAAAGTTATGAAGGAAAGAGAGTAAAGAAAGAAAAAAGAAATCCGGAACTTTATATTGTCTGTATTTTTTCTTTGTTATCTCAATAGATAATA
This sequence comes from Crypturellus tataupa, assembly GCA_034781795.1. Classification (NCBI taxonomy): domain Eukaryota; kingdom Metazoa; phylum Chordata; class Aves; order Tinamiformes; family Tinamidae; genus Crypturellus; species Crypturellus tataupa. Next base: position 4,046,720 of record JAWLRI010000032.1, on the reverse strand, counting down.
AAAATGATAATACTGTTAAGATGTTTATATGGCTGCTTCAAAGTAAATTTTAGTTAGAGAATATTTAAACTATAATAAGATTACATGGCCTTATTCATTAAAGCTGAAGTGCAATCTAAAATTAGTGGAGAAATGTGCGATGACCTCTTTTCGTGTCAATTACTCTTTTCATCATTAAATATTCTTGGTTGTTTTATAGGTTTGTTCTGATTTAACCTTTTTTCCTTTGTCTTTTACAATGTGTGATGGTTTCTCCTACCCAGGAAATCAAGGAAAGAAGAACACTTTGCCAGACATACGTCGAGAACTTAGTGAAAGAAGCTGCTGACATCAATCTGAAAAATGAGTCCTTGCAGAAGCTCTGGCCTCAAATGTTCATTGAGCTTGTCAGAGATGCGGTGGTAGAAATACGCAATAAAAATTCCTATATGAAACTCTGCTTGCAGCGAATTGCTGATCAAAAACAGTAGACTCAAGAGTTGTTGCTTTTGCAAGCATTTGGTTTCAGTATTGTATAATATTTTACAGTCTTAAAACAATAGAACATAAAATTACCATCAATATAGAAAACTTCTCCCTTCCCCTTCTCCCCCTGCTTCTCCCCCTTTGGGATGCCTTTGAATTTTAATGAACTTTGTTTCCACTGCTTTTTTTCTTGGTAGTTTTCAAACAAACTTTACTTGTATAAAGCTTTAACAATGCTTATTTGTTAAATAAGCATTTGGCTGAAGTAATAGCATTGAAGTAAGTTGGTGCTTATGCCATGGCATAAATGTTTTAATAAGCTCTTGTTTATTTTTTTTCTGCTACCCTTGCTGTTCTAATACTACAACATTGATTTCAAGGAACATATTTATTATTTTTTATTGAATACTTTTAAATTATCTGATTTTGACTATTTGCTGCTGTTTAAAAAAAATCAAGAATTTTAGGGATTTTTTTAATGAGCAGAAGCTAATAAATTATTGTTTTTACAACTCAAACTTGATCAAGACTTTGTATCATTTAATTTGATAAATTATAGAATGTGTTTCAGATCATTATCATAGTGCTCAGTACTCAACAATAACTAGCAGACTAACAGCCAGGTGGTTAGCAGGAGATGGAAATTCATAGGAATGTTGGAATTAGAGTCAGCTTGCACTCAGGTGGAGCTGTGGCATTAACATTGTCGGAAGTGACCTGATTTTAGTGCATGTTACAGTGATGCCCTTTAAGATTAAAAAAAGGAATTCATAGTGCTAAACTTAATTTTCAAACATGATTTATGTTATGTCAGATTATACCTACATGCTATAGGTAGTTGCTTTTGAGCTTAATAATTTTTTTTTCTTATCTGAAAAATGATACGTAGCAGTCATCTTTACAGAATTTAATAGAGGTTAAATCACTCCGATTCTAAGGAAATACTAAAGATCCTGTAGAAAATAGTGTAGCAGATGGTGGAATTTAATAGAAAAACAATCTTTCCTCCAGACTTTTTGAACCATTTCATGGAATTTATAGCTAGATGAGTACATGTGATAGGATTTTCTTTCCTTCCATTGGAAAATTGTGCTCTCAGGTTTTATGGTGCTTTTTATTAAGGGAACAAGTTAATTGAGGGGGGCCCTGCGTGTGTTCCTTGGCGCTGGGGAGGGACTGGCTGGTGTTTGTGGGTGCCTGACTGCTCTGCTCTGGGCTCTTCTCCAAGGTGAGCGCGTCCTGCAGCTCCCAGCCGCCGCAGCCGGTGTCCAGGAAGGAGCGGGTGACATCCAGGAAGATGCTGCAGCCCGAGCAGAGGCTAATGATGGTGGTGGAGGAGCCCCAGTTGTTCTCCTGCAGCATCTTGAGGATCACCTGGACCTGCTGCTTCTGGGAGATGCACAACTGAAGGAAGGCCAGGCCGGGCTCCTGGAAGCGGGAGAAGACGAGGCTGCAGAAGGGGTGCAGAAGGGCTGAGGCACCCAGGCTCCTGGGTCCAGGACTGCTCGTATCCCTCAAATCTGAAGGGTGACCGTGCAGGACATAAAACGTGGTCACCACACGGCACAGCTCTCATTGGGGCTTCGCTAACGGAGCTGCTCAGCTCTGCCTTGCTGGGGCTGGTAGCCTCTTCACACCAGCCTGTAGCCACATCGCCACCAGCACTGCGGCCCAGGCTTGCCCGGGGGACTGGGTACCACCAAGCTAGACGCGTACGTGGACATCAGTGCTGCTCCTGGCACATCCTACCTGGGATAATTCCACCTTGGCCTTTGCAGATCAAACCCATGTTCTCCCGGACCGTGAGGGAGAAGCGGCTGCTGCTCGATGAGGACTCCTGCATGTTCCATCTCCCTGCAGAAGGACAAGGAGCAGCTACTTCCTAACAGAGCTCAAAGGCATCCAGTGAGCCCAGGGCCGCTTCCCCCTGGCCATTGCAGTGGGAACGGTAGTTTCAGCAGCATCGGGACATGGGACACTTGTGTCCATAAAGCAGTCCCGGAACTAGAGCCGTGTGCAGGTGCCGGTACAGAGCTCCGGGGCCCAGCTGCCCTGTGCAAGCATCACCACCAGAGCCGGGACTTGGTTTCATCCCCTGGCAGATGCCAACGATGGTGAGGAAAATGATGCACTCAGCTAAACGGCCCCTGTTAGTGGTGCTCCTGGCTCCCGCAGCGGTGGCATAATCTGCGCAGCAATGTGTCTGCCCAGTTTTTGCAGTCCCCCTCCAGGAGGAGCACAAAACTGGGCCTCTGGTGTCGCAGTGGCAGCAGTCCCACATGGTTCCTAAGGGCCGTGTGAGCAGCAGCAGCTCTTTCCACTGAGGCTGTGTATTGCCCCCGGTGTTTCGTGCAGTGCCAGCTAAAGGCAAATGTCTGCAGCGCTTTGGTCAGCAGGATGTCACCTGCACTCAGGGGTGGTGGTTGCTGTTGGAAATGGCAGTTAGAGCAGAGGTTAACTGCAGGCACCGGGTTTCCCCAGTAAAGGAAGATTTCTAGCATTCCCTGGGCAGAGGCTCCCAAATTGCTGCCTCCAGCCATTTCCCCCTTCCCAACTTTAAATTTGGCTCGTTTTGCAGGTGATACGAATGCAGCCACCTTGACATTACAGTCCTAGTTGGTTTCTCTGGGCAGTGGGTTGGAAACCGCTGTAGCGCTGGGGCTCGAGCAGGGACAGGGACAGCAAAGCCCTCGGATGTGCCCAAGCTCACTGCACCCGCTGCCCTGTTTGCGCAGCTCAGTTTTGAATGAGCCAAGTGGAGGGGGAATAAGAAATAAACCAGTAAAAGGTGCAGCTTTGGGGGTGCGGGACTGTCACAGAGCGGGAGCCTGCAGGGACGTTCACGCTGCAGCACTGCTGAGTCCTCTACAGGAGGAAGCTCTGAGCTCCACTTGGCATCTCCTGCTTTCCTCTCCCCTTGGCGGCAGCTGGGCTTGGATCTGTGTGAGCTGCTTTGTTAGCCCTGGAAGGCCTTGCCCATTAACCAGCCTGTAATTAAGCACATGCAGTTTGCTTCTTTGGAGCCTCTTTCTTGCCGAATGGGAGCAGGAAAGGGCAGGCTGCTGTCGTAGCCCTCCTGCCGCGCAGCCTGGCTCCGGGACACCTCCGGGACACCGATGGGTGAAGGGGAGGGCAGGGGCTCCCTGGTGCTGGTGTGAGACCCTCAGCAGAGCCCTGTTTCTCACACATTTCCCTGCGGTTCAGCATATGAATTCCCAAGGCAGGGGACAGCCTCGGGGTGCGTTGGCCTTAGCTCTGCCTGCTGCACAGGGGGGAGCCCCAGAGCCTGCAAGGGTCTGGTCCCCCTGTCCCTGCCCTGAGCCCCCTGCAACCCTGATCTGAGCCGCCCTGTATCCCCACAGCGGCTGCTCAGAGCGCTCCTGCACCCCCATCTCTGCACCCTGCTGCCTCAGGCGCATCCCTGCCCCGCATCCCCCGCATCCCTGCCCCGCATCCCCCCTCCTGCCCCCGCCCCCCGCTCCATCTTCCCCGGCCGGGACGGGGCGCTGGGGCCGGACAGGGGACCGCGGAGGACTCACCATAGAGAGCGGCAGCACGCGCGGCCGCGAGGCAGGCTCTCCCTGCCCGTCTCCATGGTACAGCCGTGGTGCAGCTCTTGGGGGCGGTACCCCGTGGGCGGGGCTTTGCTAAATGCGCAGCAGCGATTGGTCGGCGAGAGAAAGGGGCGGAGCGAGTGCGGGGGCGGGAGCTCCCGGGGCGCGTGTGGAGCCGGGGCCGCCCCCGCGGGGCCCCTCCCGGCTCGGCCTCGGCTCCCGCCCCAGCCCG
>JAWLRI010000032.1:4007502-4035351 GCA_034781795.1 Crypturellus tataupa | reverse complement strand
CCCCCCCCCCCCCCCAAAAAAAAAAAAAAAAAAAAAAAAGCTGTTTAAAAAGCTTTCTACTCAGAAATTCAGGTGATCAAAAATTCTTCTCTTTTGTCATACTTATTTTGTAGAAAACTGATAAAAAAAATCAGGGAGCGAAGAGGATATGTGCAAACATGCGGTTATGCAGGTGTTTGCACGTGTACGTTTGTAGTCTCTGCGCCTCAGCTTTCTGCAGTAGCTATCCACAAAATGAACGGCCGTCGTGAGTTTCCAGTGACGCATGTCCTGAATTTGCGGTTCTGAACTTGCTGCCGTAATGCGGAACGGTTTATCCCCCACCAAAGAGCCTGACAGGAGATTTCGCTGTTCGCCAGCTGACAGCGCTGGCTCGTTACTGAGCGCAAGCGCTGCAGCTTCATCTGGTGATTTTATGCATCAGCCGCAGCTGGTTGTGTCCATCACCTTATGCAATCCACTACAAACACCCTAGTGTACTTCTGCAGTAATAACTTGAAATGTAACCTCCACAGTTCTTTCAATATGAACTGGAGGGCCTTAATTGTTCATTGGTTCTCTGTAATTAGGAATAACCCCAAATGTCATTTCATAATTCTTATAAGCAGAATTCCAATTGATAGAACTATAGCTATTGTACATAACCTGTGGCTCATAGGTTATTTTAAACAGGTAAATTCTATTTCTGAGATATTTCATACTAGAGATTTTCCATCTCCCTGACAGTGCTAAGGGAGTGAAAAGGAGAGAATACTCGAAGTATTGTTTATTCTTAAAATGCTAATGCAATTCTTGGAATAATTTCTGAAATTACTGTAGAACTAATTAAAAATTAGTCCTACATCCCCTTCTACAGTGGATTCTACAATCCAATTTTTATTACTATTGTGTGTCATAGAAAATCTACTAAATGACAAACTCATGTGAATATCAACTTCATACCCCACATTTCCACAAAGGATGTATACAAGTGTTTACTGTCCAGCTTCTACTCAAATAACAGTGTAAGTTCTTGTAGTTGAGCCTGGTTATGTGTTACTGAGGCAGGATGCTGATGATGGCAGCAGGAGCAAACACAGTTTCTCCCTCAGAAAGCGGTTGCATTTTCCACTCTTTCCAGGTAGAGGGAGCAGTATGGATTCCCTCTATTTTGTTTTGATCTTGAAATGCTGAAGGGAGAAGAGTCTCCTTTGGCATTAGAGTGAATTTCACTTCCTTGCATTTATTCACAGAGCCTTAGAAAAGATTTTTGTTTGGAATCAGAGGTTGAACAGTTGTGGAGTTGAGTAACCCAGGGCAGGAAGCACTGCTGGCAGGTGAAAGGCCTTTAGGATATGGGAACAAACTGGGAAAACCAAAGCATCTGGTGAAAGCAAGAGGATTTGCCATGGGATGCAACACCACACAACAGAAAGCTGCTCTGTACTCCCTTGAAGAGGCCATTTCATTTTTTCTTGCAGACAACTCTGAGTAACACACAAATTTTCATTATTCTCCCGTTTGCTGCTCTATCTTTGGTTGGATTGTAAGTCTTCCTCTTTGCCAACTATTTTTACCTCAGCACAATTTATTAGTCTCTCTTTGAAGAGCAATAACCAAATTTGAAGTAAGATCTTCTATGAAATGACTATTGAAGACAGTAACTTTGCAAAGAGAAAATTTAAGCCTGTGTGTCTCCTCCGTGCAGCGCAGGGCCTGCGGTGAGGTTGGTTTGCTCAGTGCTGTCTCCCTCAGGTCACCGCTTGATTTTAACCGTTTCAGAGCTCTGCCATTCCAGAGCTCCTACCTGAAAAATCCCAGGCGAGGTTTCAAGGAAAAAGTTTTCAAATAAGTTTTCCAAGAGGATTTGGAAAAAGAATTATATTCATGGAATATCCATTTGGACCATGGGCAAGGATGTAAAGGAGTCGGTTATGCCAGTTCTTGGAGATCCAGGTACAGCAGTAGCACAATAACTTTAAAGCCTGTATCTGCTGCATTTCTTGCTGCTGCAGGATGTGAAGTTCACTGCAGCAGATATGTGCATCTATTTGATATTTTCCCCCTCTTATAAACATTTCTTACCTGTTTACTGTCACTTAAAAAGAACAAAGCTCATTTTCTCATCCAAATACAAACTTCGGATGCTTTGGAGGGAAAGCATGTTCCCTTTGCTTGCTGTGTCCCTTAGGGAAACTTCAAAGTGGGCTTTGGTTTTTTGGTTCTGTGTTTTTTGGTTTTTTGTGTGTGATTTTTTAATGAAGGAATAAAAGGAAAAGAGGTTGTGAGTAAAAGGAAGTTGCACAGAAGTTGAGCACCTGAGAAATGAGGTTGATTGATTTGAAAAAGTCAGATGATTTCCCTTTATTTTTAAAGTATTCTTTTTGCCCCTCTCTTTAAAACACAAATACATCTGCACATTCACCCAGCAGTGTATGTAATAGTAATGTCTTTTCCATCTCTTTTCATAAATTCTGCTATCTTATAAAATTTGAGACTTTTTTACTGGAAGAGCAAAGTAAGGAATGAGTGAAAAGCCTCTTTATTTTTGTTTTAAGCGTGGTACATGTTGTTCAGGAGCATGCACGTCTGCATGATTTCACTGACTGCTGCCTAGGCAATGGCAGGTTCTCCAAAAATCTTGACTTTGTCCAGGAGGAAACTGTCCAAGAGCACTGGGAGCAGCCTGTGAACTCATGAGAGCAAAACATCGAGCTTTTTGGAACTCTTCCTAGGAAAGGTTTGAATGCTCCAAATGTTAGTCTTGGGGATGAAATATGGCTCAGAGCATTGATCTCATTAAGAACCAAGGAAATGGAAAATAAATTATGTGGGAGACTAATGTGTAATTAAAAATGTAGTGGTAACTTTTTAAAACAAAATACTGTGTTGCTCCTAGTCGAGTAATGGTTCAGGTAACTGCTGAAGGTTTGCAGAGCGTTTTACTTGGCACTGGGCAGCAGCCTGTTATTGCTGTTCTGTAGTGGCAGTTACTCATAACACCAGGAGTCCCATTGCAACTACTACTTTTGCTGCTTTAAACAGGGCACAGTTTGGTCAGGCACTGGAGATGGTATTGAGAGAGATGAATTTTTGAATATGGCTTTCACCTGAAAGGAAAGCAGCAGATAATGAATGTAAAGGATTTTCTTGTGTGTAGAATATCTTGTTAGAGATGAAAGAGTTTTTTTTACCCATTGGCTGAATCTTGTCTTGCATACTGGGGGAGTTTGTACTTCAAATATTTGTAATACTCATCACAGTAGTTTTAAAGGATTAACTGTGAAGTGAGCGTGTAGAGACTGCAGGTCAAGAGCAAGCGGCCTCAGACATCAACTCCTGTGAGTGCTGCAGGTTTTGGTGTGAGGCGTTCCGGAGGCAGCGCTCGTGAAGCACTCGCGGTTCGGCTGCTGAGCAGTGTCAGCTGTGCTGTGTTCTACCCAATGCCAGTCGTCCTCTATGTGAAGCTTCACAGTATTTCGACTTTCAAATCCAATGGCATGGAATTACTTTTAAGTATTTGATCCTAAACTTGCTCAAGATTATGCACTAATTGTATGACCAAGATAGGAGGAGAGCTGAGTATTTTGGTTCATTGTCCCATATTCTAACTTCATGCTGTACTTTTCACTTTTATTCATAATTAACAAATCTTCATCTATATTAAAGCAAACTGTTCCTCATATAGAAATATTTCATATTGCTTGTACAATTCATGAGAATGTGATAGAACCTAATGAAATAAGTGGCTATTTTAGATTAACATTGGAAAAAAAAGCAAATATTTCTTCATAGTTTCAATTTGGATCAGCTAAATCAAGTATCTTTCCCATCCTGGGAAAGCAGTATTCCAACTGAAGGAATACTTCCAGCAAATCTGGAAATAACTTGTTTGAATTAGGCTCATTCCCAGGATTCGCTTGAATGAATGAAATTTTCTAGTAGATACTGTTTGCCTTCTGTTGACTCGGGAACAGGGCCCTGAGCAATCCGATCCAGTGTCAAAGCCAGCCCTGCTTTAAACATGTGGTTGGACCAGAGGAACTCCTGAGGTCTCTAAACCGGATTGTATCTTCAGTGGGAGTAGAAGTAGATTCCCTGTTGTGTTGTCCTATTTTATAGTCCCTTTTGTTAGGTGTCTTCAGCAGATGGTCATGTTTAAGACTTAAGCTGGTCCTTAAAAAAGTGGTTAAGCAATTCCAAGCTAAAATTTTTCTTGTAACAAAAGCTTTTGTGTGCGTGTTCTTCCTGAAATAACATAATTTATCAATAGTGAATTTTTAAGATGTATGAGTAATCACTAACTCAGCTTCACTAATTTCACTGTTTTTTTGATGGTTGTTGACATTCTAATTGAAAATAGCCAAGCAGCTGTGACATATTTGGGCAAGGAAGCGGACTTGGCATTCCTTCTTCCTCCGTGTGTGTTCTCACGTCAGTGTGCGCTGTTTTTAACGTCTGCCATGGGAGGTTTGCTCCACACAGCGCTGTGTGCGGAGGAGATGAAGCTTTCTAGGGAGAGAACATCCAAATCGAGCTCAGAGCTTAACAGGCAGCAGGTTTCGTGGCCACCGCACGCGAGACTCCCACTGATAGCCTAGGATTGTGTGTAGGTTCAGGCTTGTGCAAAACAGTGGTTTCTTTACAATTTCTGGACAATACTTTCATAAAACTCTGAAAACTAGGAGAGGACAAGTCTAACTTTCTATCTTTTATAGAAGTATTTTATGGAAGTTTTGTGACACAGCAGTGTGTTGGAGTGCAAGCTACAACTTTTGTCTTCGCTTGGGGTCTCCTGATTCTGTCAGGACTCTGCAAAGTGCAGTCCTGACAGCAAGGCTCTTGTTCAGCAGGCGTTTTCAGTGTGTTACTTAGACCCGTTCGTATCTACTAGGAGAGCAGATATGAAATTAATCACCACAGCAGTGGTTTCAGTTTTGTGTACGGAAGTGCAGCACCAGTCTTGAAGTACAGGATTTTTCAGGAAGTTTCTCCAGTGGAGAGTGTCTTTTGCCAGGGCAGAAGATTTGTACTAGCAGCAGATCTAAGGCTCCAAGAAACTGTGGTGTGAACATTCCTGCAAATCTTCCAATATAAAACTCTGAAGGGAAAAATACCTTTGCCAGGTCATAAAAGTTGCAGATCATAACTTAAGGATAGGTGTGGTTTCTAACTGGTGTATAATCCATAAAAATGTTTTTGTCAGGCTGGTAATTGGAAGTGAGCTCCTCAGCGCACAGACCTAGCACATAGACCTTGTGGGGCTGCGTGAGGATCGGAGAGGAGCGGAGGAGGAGACACCTGCAGGCGGCAGTTCGGGCGCCCCGTGCGCAGCCGGGCAGCTCTGCGCTCAGGCCGCGCGGTCCCTCCCTGCGCCCCTCTGGCCGGGGTGACGCTGCCCCTGGGCCACCTCGTTTCCCATTGGTGCCTCTGGTTAGCACCGCTGAGCTCCTCCATCCCTAACCCGGGAGAAGGACGGGGTTCTCTGGGGAAAGAGAGCGCTGAGGTATCCGCCAGGAGCGGAAGACGCGTGCGATGTCCTGCTCCGGCGGCGTGTCTGCACCTGTACAGCCAGATCTAGGGCCGTCTGCTCAGGGCTGTCCAGAGAAGGCCATGGAAGGGACGTGCTGAGCCGCACTTGGAGCCAGTCACAGTGTCCCCTGTTAGGCAGCGGGTGGTACGTGAGCCCCGACGTGCAGAGCCGCCGCGGGAGGCAGGGAGCGCTCCGCTGTCCAGCCCCGCGGCGCTCGCAGCCCTGCTTTGACACTGCTTTGTCTCCTGCTGAAATAACAGGGGAAAATAGCTTCACGGTGAGCGGAGTCTAATAGCTTGTCCAATCTGAAAGAACGTGTGGCTTTTTTTTTTTTAGTTACTTTCCATCACTCCATGGATGTTTGCGTCAACTTGAGGGTAAAAGCGTGATTTTGGCATTAAAACCTCATGGACACGACTCCTCAAACGTGGGGGTAGCTGCAGCCCCACTGCTGGTGTGACCCCCGGCCAGCAGCCTGCGTGGCCTCCCTGGGTGGCATCCCCCGTCCCTGTGCGGAGCAGCAAGTTTTCCTGAAGCAAGGGAAGGAAATAGCAGATGCTCTGTGCTGTCTGAAGAAAACCTTTGCCAAAGGACGATGTTTTGGCTATTGGAGCTAAACGAGAGTTCGGGTAAACCGGCCCTGCTCGCCTGCTGCTGGCGGCGGGCCGCGGTTCGGCCTGCGCCGTGCTCCCTCACCCTGGGCTCTGAGGCTCTTCCCGGCTCCGCTCGCTGGCGCCAGGCCCGGCTGCCAGCTGCTGAGGGAGGGCGGTTTGCGCTGCTTGTGCCGACGGGGCCTGGCACTGTGAGTCCCGCTGCTCTTCACAGGGCTCGTAGGAGCTTCTGTTACACAAGAAGGCCTCTGAAAACTTAAGGTCGTGGAGAAAATGCCGTTGAATAGCTGTTGTCTGATTTCTCACAGGTCAACAGCATCTAGGAAAGTGTTTGGTAATTTTAGCCCAGCTGTTAGTGAACAGGTGTCAATTTTGAAAAATCTATCTCCACAGTTGGACTCACTCCCTGGTGGTTTCATCAGCTAAGCCGGGTATTTAAGCACTCTCTTTCTGGATAAACATTTGAGGAAAAATTTCCCTTGACCTCTTGCTAGCAGATTGAAACTTTGGAAGAGGACAGAAGTCAGTGCTAAGGCAGCAGGGATGCGCCTGGTTCTGAGGAATGCGGCCGTGTGTTCTGAGTATGTGCTCCTGCAGGATGGTAAGTCAACAGAAACATTGTATGTCCGTGATCTAACAGCTGACGGATTTTGCTTGTTGCAAACTTGTCCTTCAGGTGAAAGAATGGGCTGCAGTGCAAACCTGCAGCTCTTCAGGATGCTGAGCACCGCTGCTGTGTTGTGAATTGACCCTGTGTTGACCTGTGGATCAGCTGAACTCAGTGGGTGCCCAGGACCAGCTCCTGAAATTGTTAGAATCAAGTCTGCACAGGGGTGGATTAAAGGTCTTGAAGGTTCCAGTTCTTGACACTGCTTATCTTTGCTCAGTCTATTTTTTTTGTACATTAAACACGCTTTCTTCAGCTGCTGGGAGAAAGTTTTTTTTTTTTTTTTTTAACATATCATATGTCAACTCGCACTGTAAGTCTTTATGGGAAGATCCAAGGTTCTTTAGCACTTTTTGCTGTAGGCCCATGTAAATTGGTTTTACTTTTGTTTCTCTCTCTTAACCAATAACCTGTTCACAGCAAAGTTTCTAATGGCCATTTCTGTATTTAGTTTGTGTGTGTGTTCTTGCCTCCACTCTGGGTGAAAGGATTTTTTCCTTCTAGTTTTTGGAGGAAACAATTTCTTGGATGTCTCTCTCAGGGAAGGAAAAGAAAGTCGATCAAACTTTGGATCTTTGAAACAGAAGTGGATCACCCTTCTAATGCATGCAGCCTGCCCAGGGCTTGTGGTAACATCCCTAGGTAGCCCATAGAGGTCTTCCTAATATATTTACCAGATTTCTTGGGTATGTAGTTCTTACATATATATTTATCTCTGAAAATTTATAAAGAATCTTCTTGCAGATCTCTCTTCAGTCAGAGTCATGCAGGTGAGCAGCGGTTAGCAGAAGCCAAATGAATTGCTGTTGTAGGGAAGAGAAGAAAGAACTGCAGAACTGTTCGGATTTCATCTGTCTGATTTGCATTCAGGACAAATGAAAAATAACTGCATCCGTAAGGCATGGAAGGACTGCTTAAGGGGATGCACTGAGACTATCTTGAATATTTGTCTTGCTAAAATGAGAAGCAAACATTTAATATGAATTGATAGTTTGTCTTAGGAAGGGTGGTTGCTGGACCTGACTTGCTGGCCCCTGGAGATGGGGTGCACATGATGACCAGCGGAGCAGAGCCTAGCGAGTCCAGTTGCTTCATTGCTGTTATGTACGTCCTGATACCCAGAGGTCATGCCACATGCCAAGCAGTGTAGTATGTAAAAGATCAGACTTCATTCTCTAAATGAATGACAGAGCAAGTAAGAACTTTCCACAAACTGGATTTTGGAAGTTTTGAGCAACCTAGAGCAGCCGTTGGTTGTAAATGTGGCTGGGCTCTTGCGTTTAAGTGCAGCTTTTCAGAAGTTTTGCATGCACGTGGGCCTTTGCTATCTAAGTCTGTGTGTTATCGTACTATGTTAGCATGAATAAAACTAGAATATTAATAAAAGTAAAGAGAAAATGTGATCTTAAAATATACTCCTAATTCTTTTATCAGGCAAATCAGCAGCATCAATAGAAATGTATGAATTTACAACACTCAGAAATCTGGTCTTCTGTTTCACTGACTTCTTTCCCAGTCTTTCAACAGTGAGAGGCACAGTGAGTTCAAATGGAAATTATTCCCTAGAGCTCTACAGCAAAATGACTTTGCCTTGTGTTTATGAATGACACAGAGCTTAACATCTGTCAGGGGGAAAAAAAACATGTCTATATGAGGAAAATTATCTCTTGCTGATATTAAGTGTCAGCAATATTGAGATGAACCGCGGATGAATGTAGTTTATCTGCCAGCATACACAAGGACAAGGTCTGTTCAGAACCATTCGGGGAACTGGGGTCAAACCCGGCAATGCTCGTGTGCCATGTGCTGCCCTCAGCTTGCAGTTGCAAGCTCTTCAGTGCTCCAAACCAGCAGTAATTTATCTAGTGTAAACAAGGATGAGGAGAACTATCAGAAAATACAACGAAAACTAAAATAATCTGAAACCAAAGGGGCAAAACCGGACAACTGATGATGCATCTGTGGAGCAGTTTCATAGACCAGTTGCCTAACAGGAAACCAGTGAAGTAACTTCTGTGATTACCCTCAAAGATGTTCGAAAATCTGCAGATGTCATTATATTTTCTGGAGAAGTTCAGTGAGCAAAAGATTACTAAATCTATTTTTCTGAGATGTTAAAACAAAATGGTCATCTTGAAACTTCCTTTACGTTTTGAAATTGTCAAGAATGCTAATATACTGCAACAATTTGAAAACGAACCTCAGCAGAACTATTTTACTACAAATCAAACAGCTCCAGAAACATTTCAGTAAATCAGAGCTAGTCCTCTCTACTTAATCTGTTTAAATTTCTTAATCTGTTTCAATTTTTATGCAAGATTTTTTTTTGCATACCTCACTGGCAAACCCAAACTGCCTTAAAAAAAAAACCCCAAAGGTTAATGCCATTACACTTATGAAACCAAGCAGCTTTCTGTTGGTGAGGGACATCCGTCTCGGTGCCCCTGGGATGCAGTATGTCCTGCAACATATTCCACTGCTCTGTGATTGTGCTCTGCCTGCTTTGCTGATGAGCAAATGGCAGGACCCCCTCACGAAGCCTCTAAACCCCAGCATATTCCTGCTGCTTCTATTTCTGGAATAGAGTTGTCTAGTGAAACTGTTTGCAGGAACCAATTTCTGTTAGCAGGTACTGCTGTGTGCTGACCTTAAGTGCTGCATAATACAAGAAACAAAATGAAGATAATCTAAGCTTACAGGATGGAGACAGCTCACAGAGTGAATTGAGTAACTGATGTTTGAAGACTTAGCATTTGCAGCGTGCTGTGAACCTACTTTCCCATGGACGCAGTGAAGAAATTCAGGGATGAAAATTGAATGGGCAGAGGGCTGTTATTTGGCGCAGAGACTGCGGAAATGCTTTGTGAAACATATAGTCCTAGAGAAGACCGCAACGGACTTCAGGGAACATGATGAAGCCACCGGCGCCGACAGCACAATGACAGATGAAACCATAGTCAAATATGAGTAATATGAAATGGAAGGAATTATTTTATCCAGTCAGACATAAATTAGCTGTAAAACTCAGGAAAAAGAACAAGTATCATTGTAAATGACTCCAGGAAATTATCTGCTCAATGTGAAGCAGCAGTCAGAGAAGCAAACAAGCTGTCTAGATGCTTTAAAAGGGCAGAAAGTAACACTCAGATCATTATCGTGCTGTGAGACAGAGCTGTGCTGCAGCTGCACCTTTTTCTTACTAAGAATCAGAAATAGAAGGAGAACAAGTGCCCTCAACTCCTGGAGACCAGGGAATAGGGCTGCTCCTGCCAAGGAGATGAGAGCAAATCTAACCGGTGTGTCTATGATGAAGTGTTCTGAAAAGGCCCACCTGCTTTTCTTTTGCCTTTTCTGTAACACATGGACAAGAACATTAAAAGAGCTTGGAAAGCAGATTTTACGATTACTTTTGTTGTTTTTTAATCTTTTTACATGCTTTTACAATGAACAAATAAAACTTGTCACTATCAGCTATTAGTGACACTAAAAGAATTGCCAAATTTTGAAGCTTTCCTCTGAAACTTTATCTCTGGTCACAGTAGGGGCAGAGTTTAACACACTGGTCTGACTTAGAGGGGCTGTTCCTATATTTCAAAGTCCCTTTTGAAGTGGAAGGAAATGTTATTTGTATCTTAGACCAATCTTCATTTCCACTCCAACTCCCCTTAATTTAGGGAACGTAAGGAACAGTTATTTACAGCTATTTAATAGCTTCTTCAATATCCTTCCAGTTCTTACTGAAGGACCTTAGCATTAAAATATGTCTTAAAAAAAAAAGGCAAGTTTTAGGCATGGTCTGCTTTTAAACAATTTTCCTTTACATTCTGCAAAACAAATGGATCCTTAAGTTGTCAGGTCAGTATTTGTCTTACTAATGTGGGCTAAAGCTTCACAGTGTGTTACTGCAGCAAGTTACAGCTGCTCAAGTTTGAAAAGCTTAAAAATAAGGATTGCAGGTTGGTGTTGCCTTCTTAGACGCTTTCCCTAATTTCAGTGCTGTGTTACATACACCAGTCAAATCTCATGATCTGGGCTTTTTGTTGCATTTACCAGGATGCACTTGCTTTTTGTTTTTTTATTTTTTTTGTGAAGGTTCTGTGAGAACAACAATACGTGCTCCCGCTTGCCAGAGTGAAGCAGAAGCCAAAGTCTGTCTTAAGAGACCTGCAAAATATGGTATCTGCCTTTGGCTTGACTCAGCCTTGGGCAGGGTTTGAGAGCAGAGAAGTTTCTGCCTGCCTGGTGCTCACGTTCACAGGTACCCCGAGAGCACGCGGTTGTGGAAAGCTGTCGTCTGCGGGATTGAATTACAGGCAGTCAGGGTCAGATTGTTTTTTTCTGTTTAATTTCTTGAAAGCCTTGACGCCATTAACATTCCTAGAATTGTGTAAATCATAAGCTATAGCATGGAAAGAGTAGAGGGAAAAAAAATGAGAACATATTTTCCATCCTTAACGCATGTATGTTAAGTTCCAACTGCAAAGTGTGCCAATACAGACATGTCGATATGTTCTCTGCAGTCAGCTGTTCTGCCTGCTGTGATGCCCAGCACAAAGCTCCCTGGTGCCTGTGACTGCTGTCCTGCTCCGTACCTTAGCCAGAGCCAAGGAGTGGAGGTGAATGACCGGTGTGACTGCAGCTTCTTCCTGCTCCTGGCTGCTCCAGCCGCTCCCCAGAGGCCTTACAGAACTGTCAGGTAATAAACTTTGCTGGTTTGTGCCAAAGGACCTGCACGTGAGCAACACAAGACGATAATTTCTGCATTGCACGGAGGGACTGGGGTCTGTGAATCACCTCTGGATTCTGCATCAGGTGTTCAGCTCTGGTGTTGGCAACTTGGGTCATGTCGCTCATACTCATTCCCTGCTCAATACTTAGTGCAGAAACAGTTCTGTCAAAAATGTTAGGAAATAAACCAATGTTTTGGATCTCCCGCTAGGTCTGTCCCATAGGTTTATGTGGTTTTCATAGCGAAGATACCTTCTTGAAAAGATAATTCTCTGACAGAGAGAAATATTCTTTTTTCAAATAATGACTTGAGATATCTTAAAGGCTTTTACAGAATAGTAGAGAATATTAATTTTTGGTTATGACAGGCAGGAACAAATAAAGGGCCTAAATTGCATCAGAATTCTGCTTAGTTTGGCTAGTGCGTAGTTAGATGTGGTTAATATACTATTGGGGTATCTTTCCCTCAGGGATTTTAATATTTCTGTCACTTGGCATTTTAAAAACAGTTCCAGTGGGCATCTGGCAGGTAGAGCTGATGCTGCCATGGGGAGAGCATGAGACTGGAGAAGCTCCTACTGTCCCTGCCATTAGTATCTTCTGTGCTTTTGTGCTTACAAGATTCATGGTCCCTGGGGATTTGGTTATTCACGTTATTTTTGCAGTAGAATTATTGGACAACTTGATAAAGATGGAAACAAATGAAGGTACCAGAGAGACAAATAGCCATAAACTTAAGAAGACTCAGAATCATAGAGTGGTTTTCATTAAGTATAAAAGATTCAGTGAGATTGCAATGGCAGCAAGGGCAACATAGAAATAGTTCAGTCTATATTTAGGTGCCAGAATGTCTGCACATAAGCTTCAGGGCAGTTTTTTCTTTTTTCTTTTTTTCTTTTTGCTATCCATAGCTGATACTTACTAACTCCAGCTGTGACAAAATTCTCTCTTTAGTTTAGTGACATCTTGACAAATTCCAGGAAGGAGGTTTAATTTGGACGTGAATTTAGCATCTGTTGAAGACAAGGAAGAGAGTTAAAGTCAACCTAAATTGCAGGGTAGTTTTACAAGCAAAATTAAAAGGCTGCTCCTTTGAGGCATAAAAAGGACTTACTAAACTAAAAAGGGACTGACAAGATATATTATAGGAATAATTCAGGTGTGCAGAGGACTGGCCTACCTCAGCCTTATCTGCCCACTAACTTTTATTTTGGTTGGGTGTAATGCTGCCCAACTTACCTAGGTACTGAGAGACCAAACTTAATGACTTAAGCCCTTATACCATATTGTTCTTCAGGGAGATTGCAAAATAGATGTCAAATTCCTCAGATCACATTTCTGCATGTAGTTTCTGTATAATCTTCAGCTGATATTTAACACTATTTTTATACTACAGAGCTTGAGAAAGAACTTCTGGCTGAAACATAGTCTGGGCTGTTTTTGATCTGCTTTGTTTTTGCACACCATAACATTGATAAGACGTCTGAGTACATGATTAATGGGCGACGTGCATTTTCATCCAGTCCTGAGTAGGGCTTTGCTTTTGGAAGCCTCATTAGAACTGTGTGACTGGCACCAACCTCCCCATCTCCCACTGCTGGGCAGTTGTGACTAGGGATCCTGTTTCTTCCTGATTGTTCACCTTTTCTGTCCCCCTTTGTGAAGGCTGAGTAAGCCCATTACTGGCTATTTGGCACCAGAGGCAGAGTATTGGGGTTAGAAACAAATCTGTTAAAAAGTTTGTGCTGCCAACACACATTTTTTTTCTTGTTTGTCTAGAGGGGAGAAGAAAAAAAAAATGGAACAGAGAAAGAATTATCACCTCAAAGGGTTTTATGCTGCTGGGTCATACGAGAGTGAGCACCCATAGTCCTGGGAGAACAAGGAGAATAAAGGAATTAATATTGCAGTAAATACTTGAGAAGGGAGTATGAGTGAGCTAGAGTTGGCCCTCATACTCCCTTTCTGGGCCAGCACTGGCAAAGTGCCATAGTAGGTGAAACTGTTGTAGCAATTTATCATATAAACAGCAAAACAGGCCAGATTTATGATTCTCCATTCCTGCACTCTAATCAGCTTTTTGTGATTAAAATATATTTAGGCTCCCTTTTTTCAAAACTAAGTGGGTTGCAGCAATGGTAAGATTAGGGATAAGCTATATATAAACACACACACAGACATACATACATATATATGCATATGTATATATACACATGCATATATAAATATATGTACACACACATAAAAAAAATTCCTTAAACATCCGCCCTTATGGGAAAGTAAAGAGGATAAAGGAACAGAGAAGTAAGCAATGGGGACAGATTATTTTAGCAAGAGTTGGCAGTTAATGTTGGCGCCATGGAAAACTTTCAACGTTTAGGAACTTTCTTTTTCCATTTCAAGCTGGGTGGTTGTTGTTCAAGATGAGCTGGCAGAAGCTTTCTAGACAGCATCAGTCCTTGGATGAAAATCTGTCCATGGGAATTGAAGTAGGGTAGAAAGCTGATACGGATTTCTTGTCACACTCTTTTGCTTGACTCAGTGTTTATTTATCCTTCCGCACCTAGGGGACTGACTTTCTCATCTGCTTCTGAGTCCTCTGGCTTCTCCAGGAGCTGTGTGTGTGATTATCAGTGGCACATGCCTGGGTCGTGACTCACCTTGTTACAGCACAGCTGGGCTTTCCAAGTGCCCTTGGTTCCCATGACACTCTGCTGTGCGACAGGAGCCACGAAAACGGGGTAGGAAGGTGTGGGTGTCTGTAATAGAGCAGACATATTGAACCCTTCTGTGTTTTCAAAGGAAGTAGAAGAATCGTCTCCATGTTAGTCTAGGGAAAACTTTTCCCTTCTTACTTTATATCCTTTTCGACCCTTTTATAATACAGAGTAGAAATAAATACTTGTTTGTTACTCCCTGTCCTGCTGTTCAGTTATGAAGAGAAGTGAGAGTCCTTAGTGTCAATGTGCGACTCTCACTGTGAATTGCCATAAGGGTTCCGAAGGTTTTGTGTGTGTGTGTGTGTGTGTGTGTTCATATCGTTACTGAGAGCCCATGGAGAGGCTCCCTGGCTTTCCTGTGAACCAGGGGGCATCACAGGCCTTTCTAGCAGTTCTGGTGGCTCTGGAGGACAGACCAAGGGAAAGCAAAATAGAAGAAAGAGGATCTAGAAGGCATTTGGCTCCCATGGAAGGGAGTCCAAGTGGTAAAGGAAGAGTAAAGCAAGATGATTGATACATAATACGCTGTGTCTCTATTTTGTGTTCATTTACTGTCATGGTCCTGGAAGTCTGCCAGCCTCACAGGAGGCTTGGAAGGGCAGAGTTGGGGCAGCCTAGGATGAGCTACGTCATGTTTCCTTGAGTTCATTCATAGTCGTGCCAGCCTGGAAGAGTCAAGCTGAGCAAGGCCTGAGATAGGAATCCTGGAAAAGATGGTTCTGGCTTGTCTGAAGATCCACTGCTGCAAGCGCCTTTGACTTCTGTAGTGGTTACCAAAATGTTCATAGATGGACCACAGATTTTTTGATTTTGTTTTGCATTCTCTTCTGCTATAAAATGGTATTATTCCCTGAAACGTACTTCTAAGTCCTTGTTAGCAGTTGTTCCCATCAAAGAATATTGTTTGCTTTCTAAATTTTAGAATGTCTTCAAACAATAGCCATTATCTTTGTAAAAAGAAACATCTACAGAAGTATTTTTCACCTTCTTTTATAAAGGTAATGCCTTAAATAATGCATATTCCAAACCTTATGTGATAAAACACAGGCCAGTAACTACATCAACACTTGGTATTTTGGGAACCATTCTAAGTATCAAGCAGTATCCTGGTGAAGGGTCTGCTAGCAGGTCGGGTCTCATATTGTATTTCTTCATCTGAGTGTAATTAGCTAAGAGGTGTCTTAGGAAGGACCATCATCTTTTCAGACTGATCTTTGCTCCCTAAGTCCTTGCAGAAGAAAGTGAGGAGAGTAGCTAGCTCGGTAAATGAGGAGTACAGACCTATTCATAAAAGTGTGCATTTTAGTATCTGTACACCTGCTTCTACATCATATGTATGCTGTTATATTCTGTATGCTTCTGACTGCGCTGCTTGAGCGTTGAGCTTCCTCCCAGGTGATGTTGCTAGAGCTGCAGCTGAAGAGGTGCAGTATTGTTGAGGCATTGCCCTCGTTCCTGTTCTCTGGCTCTGCTTACCCATAGCTGAGGGATTCAAAGACCCGTCTTTCTGGACAAGGGCTGAGTCCAACAGGGGAGCAAATGGGGCCTTTGAGGTCCTGCGCTGTGCAGAAGGGCCGGGTGTTTGGTACAGCCCAGTGACGAACAACCTGGCTTGTTTGTATGGCTGATCTCCGAGTTTACGTAATGAGAATTTGCTTGGATTGTGCTTATCTCCTAAGGAGCAGTAACATAAGCATTAGTTTGGCCTCATGAGCACGGTGTCCAGTTGGTATGTCAGTTAAGAGTTATACAGATCTCTTCAGCATTAGTGCAAGCTGCACCATGCAATTATCTATATTCTGCCTCTTCAGAACAGTGTGTGCACAGAAAACACCCAGGAAAAATTAAAAGCCCTGAAGCAACCACATGCTTGTGACCACAGAAGTTAATTTCAGTGCCTACTGGAGAGCAGACCAGCTAAATGACTAATATCCCTGTCTTTGGTATAGTTCTAAAAGACCATGCAGTGCCTTTTTTTCTAAGCAATATCCTTTAAAAGCAATTCTGACACAAATTCTGTTTATTTGTTTGGCTTCAAGTTATAATTTTGGAATACTGTGTTCTGATTTTTTTTTTCATTTCTTGAAATCATAATCCCTTAAGACATTATATTTTCTGTATCAGTCTACTGTGATTGTAAAGTAGAAGTATTTCTGAATCATAGGGAGGGTTTTGTTTGGCTGTTCTTTTTTTTTTTCTTTTCCCTCAAAAAAATATTTTCTTCTGGTGTCAGTCAAGTTCAAAAGGCCTCATTATGTTTCTAGTTATCAAAAGTTTTATGATAGGTTTTCTTCCATTTGCTTCTTAAGAAGTTCTTTGGAGCTTGGTTTTACCTTGTACTAACAGTAATCTTGGAATTCCAAACTCTAATTATTTGCATTTCAAGACTTTGATGGATTGTACTTTGCAGCTTGAGTCTTGACACTCTTCTGGGTAACATTTGGATTATCTTAGTGATTAGAAACATAAAGACTAATCCTAGTGTTTACATGTTCTTACTAATTTTCAACATTTCTCCTAGAAAACAGTTAAAAAAAAAAATGTGCGGAGTGTCAATTTTAATTTCTCTCTTTCTTCCCTCCTCTCTCAAACTTCTCTTTCTAGGGAAAATGGTAGAATAAAAAGAAGAAAAACAGAAAAAAATATACAGAAAAGCAAATAGAAAGCATTTTTTTTCAGTACAATTTAGAAAACTTCTTTAGAAAACCTGACATCTCAAAACCTTCAACCTTCCCATAGGGAAAAGAACAGCTTTTCTATCCAGCTCCAGTCTGAGATTGTTAGGGAATTAAGTTTGCCTTCTTGCAGAATGGGCCCAGGGCTGCTTCTCCGGCCAACTAATTATTTCATAATCCATTAGGAAATTCTCTAGATCTTGAAGTATGCAGGGGATTTTCCCATCCAAAATATTGTGCCCCAGCTGAACAGCCAGCTTCGTATTCCCCCGCACGTACCAGGGAGCGTGAGTTTGTGCAGGTAGGGAAAACAACCAACCCCACAGCGTGGAGCTAACTCGGAGCTCCTGGTGCAGAACTTTCCTAGGGATGTGTCCGAGGGCTCGGAGCGAGGGGGCTCCGCGGCGCTCCGGACTTCCTGGGAACAGGGGAGGCAGAGCACAGTGCTGGGTAAGACCGAAGATCCCTCCCTCCCTCTGACAGATGCCTGGACCCTGTAACGCATTTGCTATTCCTTTCATCTAGTCCACACCTTCAAGTGAGGTTTATGATTTGGCTCTACGTGCTTGTGTTGACAAGTTGTGCTTAGGCTCTGACTCACAGCACAGATAATATGAATAATAGACATCTGTAGGTTTTCCCTGGCTTTCTGAAGCTTGAAACTGTGGCCATAATTTCCATAGAAAATGCTAAACTTTTGAAAGGAAAACTGTTGAAGAAAGATGGAACTGTACTGATTTTTATATGTGACCTTTGAAGCTTGGAAAAATGCTACGTTAAGGAGGTGAGCAAACAGGCCTCGGCAATACAGTAGAGGTCCTGGGGAGCTCATCCTGTTGCGTCCTCTGTCTCTGAGCTACAAAAAGTTCCAAATGATGCAGTGATTGCTGAAGAAATAGTGGAAGTAAATGATATAATATATTAATAACCAGAGACAGCATTTTCAATAGTCTCTTTTACTGCAACTTATATTGTAGTATGTAAGTACCAAAAATGCTGTTATCTGAGATACTAGACAGGTGAACTGTTACTACCGTTGCTGTAGAAAGGGAGGTTACTTGTTGTCAGATGCTCTTACTGCTTGTTGTGATGTTATTGCAGTGTATTGTAGTATCCTACTCAAGTTGTGCATCCTGTTGCAGTGTCCGATTACAGAATGATTTATTAAAAAAAAAATCAAAAAATTTTTAAAACAAATATGTTATTTCCAAAGAAGACAGAAGGATTCAGAAGGATTAACGTGGAGTTACCAAAATGCTTGACTTTGGGGTGGGTGGAGGTGGTGTGACTAGGAATCAAACTGTGCTCTGCGCTGGTGTCCCGAGGAACATGATCTCTTAGGTAATCACGGGCCCATCATTCTGTTCAAAATAATTACTTAAAAGTTGAAAGTAACCTTGTTCTTGCTCGCAGTGCAAGGATCTGGCAGAAATCCCCAGTGTATTTCTTCTTTGATTTCACTGCATTTTGGATCAGACCATGTATTTATATACTATCTAAGTGCACAGGATGAATATGATCTAGATTATTATTAGTTCTCACATTATTGTACATTGTACATAGGACCTACAAAGGCAAATTCTTAATTTCTATAGAATACTTAGAGGAGACATTTCTAAAACATCTGCCATGAAATAAGGACAGAAGCTTTATTGGAAAGCCCCGAGAGATTGCTCGGGTCAAAGTGCCAGTGTGCGCTTGTATACATGGCAGCCTTCATTGGAGATGAACAGGCAGTGCATAAAATGCACACTTTGTCTCCCCTCCTTCTCTTTTGTCTGATTTTGTGAAGTATATTAATTAACCCTGCAGAACTGCAGTAAACTGCACAAACTGTAAACCTAACATCTAGAAACACTGCAGACATTGCTGCATAGCTGTAAGGTTACAGCTTTTCTCTCTTGTCTACAAACACGTTTGGACAAAGCTGCACATAAAGTGTCCAGCTCTGTACAGCTTCTTCTCTGTACAGCTGAAATGGAAAAGAAAATATTTTTCTTCAGAAAAGTATCAATGCTATTACAAAGAATTCAGGAATTAGACCAATTTAGATAGCATGGAGTATGGCCCTCACTCTCTAAACAACTCTAAATTGTTCCTCCAAAAGATGAGCAATGTTTTCCAAAATAACAATTATTTAATTAGTTTTATTTACTTCTTTGCAAAACGTGTGACGCTGTCCAATCCAAGAGTGTATTTATACTCTATAATTATCCTTCTGCTAAGCAGATGTTGGTGTTGTGTAGATCATTTTTTTATGGGGAGGCAGGTAAGTGAAGGAGAGTTTGGGCGCTTTGTTACAAATGCAGAAGAGCTCTAAGGGCATGGTATAGTGACATGATTCAAAAACCCTGACCATCATCCTCATGCAACAGTGCTTGCCTATGCTTGTCCCACTTAACATGCTTGAAGTCTAAACTATCTACTTGAGGTGAGCTGAATTCTGCCTATGGTTATGCTCAGAGAATGACAACACATGAAGTACTCTTGACAATTATCCCCATGCTATAATTTCAGTGTACCCTCTCCTCCCACAGTTTTTTTGTTGTTGTTGTTGTTGTTTTTTTCATTTCTCTGTAGAAGACAAAGGAGATTTGACTCACGTTGTTAGAAGCAGCAGCTTTTCTGGGGGGATGGATCAGCCGTTTTCAGGGAGCAGGGCCGGCAGGCAGCGGCTGCGCAGGCGGTCGGGCACGGGGATCCCTGCGAGCTCTTGGCCCGCGGGGCGAGTCAGAGCTGCTCCCAGGAGGAGCCAGTCCTGAGCACCTCCTGGGCTGGTGTGGAGCAGGGGGCTTCCCGCAGAGCAAGATGGGGACGCCTTGCACCTCTGGATAGGGATAAAGGAAAAGAAAAGGCAGGGGTTTAACAACTTACTGCAGCTTAACAGTTCTTTACAGCCCAAACTGAAATAAGAAGGAGGGGTTTTGTGCACAGGTGCTGGGCATTCATGGTACATCAGTGTCTGTTAAACTGTTCCATGTTAGTTAATTCAAAAGTGTGGCTCCAGTAGTCGCTAGGTTATGTACTCTTAATATAAATTCCTAAATTTATAGGCTGAATCGCTACTGTAGAAAATTTATACAAGTGTGTTAGGAATTCTTGTAGTTGTTCTGCCAATATACTCTTCTAAGTGTATTCTTATAAACAAAGGAATTTTAGCCTAAAAATCTTTACCCAAGAGCTTATTAGATGAGGGAATTGTTCATGAGTTACGTGTAGCATCTCAGTATCTTGGCCCAAAATGACGCCCTTTTTCTACAGAGGACAGAATAAAATCTTGTTCACATTATGTGCATGAGCATTTGGCTCTAGATATGACTTTTTGCAGTGTAGATGTATGTTACAAAGCAGCTGGATAGTCTTGGAAATGAGCATTTGTGTAAAAGGGTGACTTGTACATACCCTCCCTAAACTGCTGTGTGCATATGCCTGATCCTAAAAAAACTTTTTCTTAAAAAGTAAAATTGAACACAGGTCCATTTTCCACTGTCCTGTATTTTCTCTTTAATAACCTCATAATTCAGTACAGAGTGTTCATTGGACTTTTATTCTTAATGCAGAATGGAAATCATGACCGTGTGAGTGCCAACACCCTCCAGTGACAGTAAAAGATGATGCAGACCTTTCAATGCTCAGGAGGTGCGGGGCGGGGGCAAGCACAGTGTTTAGTTTCATGCTGTTCCTCGTAGCCTGAGAATGATTTGGGGGCAAACCAATGTTTTGACATTAGCCTTGCCTGCATATTGGTATGCAGGTTGCTTATGGTCCAACTGTTTTCATGAATCAAGAGTAAAACATGCAGGCATGTCCACCGCACAGGGAAGCAAGCTCATAACTCAGCACTTACCTCATCTGTAAGCCTTTCATTTTTTGTTTTTTTGTAAACAATTCTCTTCTGCTTCCAATTAACATCCTGATTGAATCACTGATACAGATCTTAAACCATTTAGCAACAGGTTGCCAGCAGACAGCATGACAAGAAATGATGATAGGGCTGTTCTGGCCAGTAAGTCGCACTCAAGTAACTGATCAGAGCCATCTGATCGGAGCCTGGATCTCTGGGCACTGCTCTCCAGGTTAGACAGTCAGTGAGTGCTTGTGTATGGATACGCAAGCTTTTTTCAGTGACTGTTTTTTTTGCGGTAATTCTGAGTTTTCCCAGGGATCACTAAATCATGGAAGTAGGTAATGTCAAGGAAAAAGCTGTCTGGAAATGGAAAGCAGACCCTGCCCTACACTGGGTGAGTTCAGAACAGGGGCCTTTTGGTCTAGGTGTGGTAATGCTCCTGGAGAAGAAATATCAGGTAGAAAGTGAATATTGTATGAATGACTCTTGTGTTCCTGGAATATTGCTGGGTCTACCAGGCTACTCTTGTCCTTGTAAACAGGGAGCATAGCTAAGTGCCTTCACGTTTAATCTCATGTCTGCTCCAATGTAGTTGTTGTCTGCCCTCATCCTCCTCTTGGTTTAGTCTGCTTTACCAAGAGCGAAAGACTGGAAACTTGGGTCCAACTCATCAAAATACATGAGCACATTTTTAGTGTATTCTGAGGTACTTTTCTAGAGAAAGAGGTGTCAGATTTTCCTTTCAAAACAAGGAAGCAGTCAGTTCTCCACTGTACCTGTGTTCATATGGCACCTGGTGCTGCTTTTGGGCCAGAGCAAGGCTTTCTAGTGCGTGGATGGGGAGAATCACGTGGGTGTCAGCTGGGATGGCCGCTGTTGTGACTGAGAACTTGTGGATTAGTGCACCAAGACAAATGTTAATCTTGACTTTTTCAAACTCGAGTCAATTCTAATCAACTGCATAGGAATTGTTTAGCTGAGGTAAATTATATTTCTTAAGTTTTCATACTGCTGCAAGTGAGAAAAGAATCACAGCTGACATGGCTAGCTATAGCTTAGCAAGTTTATTGAAGAGAAAGATTTATGTGTAGAAGTGCAGGTCTTCCATGGAAAAGAAAATAGGGAAAATGATAAAGTGTAAATTTCGAAAAAGATTTCAGTATTTCAGCCCGTAATCAATAGCTCTCTGACATATGTGGCAAGAATAGCAATGAGATGACAAGGAATGCAGAGTAAATCAAACAAACAGCGTGAACTCAAACTATCAATCAAAATACTGCCTTTTTTTATTCATGACCAAGCAATTGCATCACTATTCCGAAGGCTTATTCTTGTGTCATGTATGTTGCCTTAAGCAAATCAGCTCTGAGAACCCACTTGGGAGGAAAAAGAAAAAAAAAAGCAGGATTTTGTCAGAAGCTTTATCCAAAGTCAATATTTATGAAGCCATAATGGCCCAGGAGGAGTCCTTGCTGCTTCAATACCACCAGCAGTGCCATTACTTCCACCGCGTTTCAGAGGAGATTTCACAGCTCTGAATCAGCAAATAACTTCACAAAGACGGCTAATATGCCAAGGAGTTGTCCAGAGCATGTGTCTCATATTTGCTGCCCAGAGGGGTCAAAACTCATGCTGAAAAAACAATTTCCTCTATCATCCTGTTATTCTCTCACTGCTTGGAAGGCTCCTTGCAGAGCTCCAGCACAGGCAGAAAGACGCGGGAGCCTGTGATGAGCAGGGAGGAGCAGAGCAGGGGGGTGCTCGGGTGTGTGCTCCCCGTGCCCTCCCCGCTGCGCCCGCGGGGCACCCTGGCTCCGCAGATTCCCGGGGTTGCTCAGCATCAGCTTCTGGCCACATGCTGCCCACCGTGGCCAGCGGTACTACCTGTTTCTGTTACACGCTGTGCTATTCGTGTTTCCTCAGCAATAAATTCCTGTTTTAAAAGCATCTTGAGAGATCTGGAAGATTATAAATGCTCTTTTATACAGCAGTTGCTATTCCTTGTCTCATTACTTTCCTCCATGTAGACTATAAGCTCTTTCGAATCTCATTCTACGGTGTCCAGGCCTCTTTCTGCAT
Organism: Crypturellus tataupa; assembly: GCA_034781795.1. Lineage (NCBI taxonomy): Eukaryota > Metazoa > Chordata > Aves > Tinamiformes > Tinamidae > Crypturellus > Crypturellus tataupa. The sequence continues at coordinate 4,012,512 of JAWLRI010000032.1, read as the reverse complement.
GCAGAAAGAATAGAAATACCTTGGGCTAAGATTGTTGGTAACCAGACATCTAAAGTTGAAGTCTCCAACCTGTAAAAGCTGCTGGAGTCTGACAGTTTCAAACGCCCCAGGCTTCTTGCCTCTTTGTGCAGTCTGAAGCGCAGGTAGCAGGCACGCTGCTGCCTAGCCTGGCTGCCTTGGTTCTGGGCAGGATAAACACCCTTTGCTCTCACTTACGAAATACTGAGTTGGTCATGAATCATAAGTTGAGGCCCCAGGTTCTGAGCCCTGCTCCAACAGTTTGGCCGAAGCCTTCAGTTATTTAAGAGTTGTCAATAGACCTACAGCTGCGCGCGGCTCTTCTCCGAGGAAGTCAGGCTTTAAACAAACAAGCCGGCTCTCGAGGCAGGCAGGCCTGTTTGGAGAATGCCTCCCTGATGGCAGGCAGACTGCGCCCCGTGTTGTGCCAAGTCACTCTCCATTTATAAATATTAGAATGTGTTATAGTTACAGATATAATAAAAGAAATGAGGTTTAAATTACACAGCTGAGGAACAACAAAGGAACATAAATGTAAAACAGCACATGCTGTGTGTGCTGTAGGTCTGCACTCTTGAATTAGTCAAGATAAGAAATGCAAATTTAAAAGGCCACTTAGTTGAATGACTCTCATCTTTTCTTAAATGCAGGTTGTTGCTTCACCTTAGATGGATGTATCCTTCTGCTTGTCAAGCTGCGCTTCTAGTCTCTTAGAGCTGTAAAATAATCTGTCTACACATATTTCCCGGGGCAGCCTGCCTTTTAAAGCACCTTCTTCATTCATTGCTTTTCTTGGCTCCCTTTTTTTCCTTAGGTATATGCCTATTTCCTAACAGGAAGCAGGTCTAGCAGCAGTTCTCTCTTTGATATGGATTTTCTGTTATATGGACTCTCATCACCAGGGCTGATATTTGGAAGATAATTCCCATTCCTTACTTGTTTAACTTGCTGATCCTCTACTAAATCAGTCCCCCTAGCCCTTTAATGCTTTTGTTGCTTTTAAGTGGTAAATAAAATTATAGTTTTTAACTTCCCCTGCCTTGCCCCATTATGGTGTTACTCAATTCCCCTTTGTGAATTGCTCCTTTGATTGAAAAGCTAAATTATCATTCCCAGAGCACGCCTTAAGGCCCCATATAAATAAGACTTATGTAAGCAAGCTGGGGCTCCTCCCATTCAATGAAAGAAGACCAGGATGCTCTGAGTTCTGTGTCCCTTCTGTTTGCCACTGTCTCTTGGGAGAAAGCTGCTGAAGGGCTGAGGTGAGTTATTATTATGAAAGATTGTAATCAGCAAACGGCAGTGGGAAAGACTAATGAATATGGCCATATAAAAAATACTTGAAAATACTGCAATATTTGTATGTAGCAGAGAGGTAGTGAGGGATGTGGTCTGTTTGGCTGGCGCTTTTAGGGAATGCAGAGAAGTCCTCCAGTGTGACCCACTTACAGTGTGTTACCAGTGTAACCTGGTATTGAAGGGGAAGTAAAGTCCTTTATTATCTTTATTTTATTTTGCTAGGAAGTTAACTTGCCCTCGTGTGCTGCTGGTGGGGAGTTTTTCCTTGTGGGTAAGTCAGGGGTAGCTCAGCCCAGAGTGGCTGCTGGTGCCAGGGAAGTGCTGCTGCACCTGGGGCCTCTCTGACGTGCAGAACAGGCGCGTTCTGCTGTTCCTGTGACACAACGTACTAGTTGAAAGACTTTGTCTTCTCTCTCTCTCTGCCGTTCTCAGGTGAGGATCTGACAGGGAAGACTGAACTGCCAGCACCGTGGTAAGACACAGACAGGGGACAAAAATAGATTTTTCTCAACACAGTTTTTGAGTGTAAATTGCAAAATGCTACTGCTGTCCTGGATAGGTGAACTGCACCTGAGCTACCTCCTGTTCTTTTGCATAGGTGTCATAGGTGCTCTTTCCAGCTTAACTCAGACTCCTGTCCTGCTCATACTCTTGCTTAGAGAGAGTAATAATGTAAGGCTAAAGACAAAATTTATTAAATTATACTATTTTAGTTCCAAACCAGCAAACCGATGACTGCAGGTTAGGGACTTTCTTTTTGTCCTTTTTTTCCCCTCAGATTTCAGAATCTAAAGCTTGTATAATAGGCACTTTCCAAACCTTAACCGTGCCACTGACCTGTGCTGGACCTGTCGCAAATCTGACATTGTCTTCCTTATACCAGGCAGCGGATTTCTACCTCTTTGCAGTGTTGATGCCTGCTCTCACAAAGAGAAGGAAATGAAGCAGAAAGATCCCACTGCAACAATTAGTGGCTCACAGAGAAGTATTGAAACAAATAATAAATGGCTGAAACAATTAAAGGGAGGGAAACTCCAGCTTCCAACTCTAACACAATCTGATCTTCTCAGAGTTTCTCTTTCTTTATCCCAACAGGAAGTTTTACATGCAGTCATTCCAGTGCTCAGTGCAGGATGCTTCTTCGAGAACAGTGAGTAGCAGTTCAGTCCTGCAGGGTAGACCTCTGTTCCACCCTAGTATCTATTCACTACTCTTATCATTTTACACTGGAATTCAGTCTGAATTTTCAAACTAGCACTAAATGTCTTGTTCCCAGACTGCTGTAACCCAAAGAATTTTAATGAAATCAACTGCAATAGATTCCTATTCTTTCACAGAGGCAGCTGGCCAAAGAACGGGTTCATGGACAAGGAAGTCTTCCAACTTTAGAGATGAAAATATCCCATAATATCCCCTGCATCCCAAACCTGAATCTTTGAAACTTGCTGTTTAAGTGGGGCTAGTGGTTACCCCTGCCTACACACCAAGGGGCAAGATATGGCTGGATCAGAAATGATCAAACACCCCAAATCCTCATCCAAATCTTTCTTTCCTTGGTGGTTTGGATTTCTTCTATACCTCCCTCAAATGCATTATTTTCTACTTGCTATCTTGTGATAGCAAATACAGATAGAAGCTTGAAACAAGCATTTCCTTTGTGGATTACTGCAGGGGGATTACATTAAACTCTTGGTGAATGCTGCTTTGTTTTTTTTTTTTCTTTGCCCCTGAGCTTTTCTTGCTCTCTGTCAAGAACAGTGCTATTCCACAATACCCTTCATGCCCATCTGTAAGAAAAGGGCAGCCATAACCAGAACTAGTTTTGTCTTACCTAACTTTATTTTTTCTAAGAGACCATACAAGACAACATTACAATATGATGAGAAAGGGAGCTTCCCAGCTCTGTGCTTGTTCAGAAGAAGCTCTGATTATCAGCTGCTCTGATGCACAGATAAGGAGTGCAGGAGGTCTGCTACTCTCCCCCTCATCTGCTCGACGACACACTTCCTCTTACGTTGCTGGGAAAATATGATGAGTGCTCTTCCGAACGGTTAGTTCATCGGGCGAAGGGAGGAGGAGGTGAGGGATCGGGGACAGGACGCTGCACTAGCTCTTGGGAGGCACCAATCACTTCAGACGTCAGACAGAAAACAAAAGAGACATTAGGGAAACAAGAGTAAAGATGCAAAGAGATACCGAAGGAAAACAGTAACAAGTATGTGGGGTTTTGCTTTGTTTTTTTTTGGGGGGGGGGGAGGGGGAGGGATGGTTGTTTTGTTTTTCCCTGAAGACTGTTACTGTGGTTTCCAATGTACTGAGATGTGAATGCTTTGCTCCAGCTCTTCCAAGTGCCATTATTGGCCGGCAGATGGGACCTGTGGGACCTCTGGAGTGCAGGCCACGCTGCTCTGCTTCCAGTGGGAGAGAAGAAGTTGCCCGTCTTGCCAAAGGCGGATAGATGTAGGTAGCTCGTTCTCACACTGGTACAGATCACGTAGAGGTACTGCAGCGTCTGCCTCGGGCAGAGCAATCCCGCTACGTTGGCTGAACTGCGTCATTAGCTCCTTGCTCCTGAAGAGACGCTCCTGCCTGCGCTCAGGCTGGCCGGAGCCGCGAGCAGCAGCGGTGTCGCTGGCAGCGCAGCGGCGGTGCTTGCGCCGCCGTGTAACGGGCCAGGGCTCCTCAGAGGCGCCGCAGCAAGGCCTCTCTGTGCGCTACCTGCCTGGTTCCTGCTGCGGCGCCCCGAGCGCGGCCGGGCAGGGCCGTGCTGCCTGCCGGCCCCGTCTGCAGCCGCTGCCCCGGCTCAGACACGTGTTCGCCACGCTGTGATTCGGGAGGCCTTGCGAGAACTCACTCCAGATTCAATCTGTGGCTTCCAAACCCATTTACCTACTACTGCGGAGAGCTAGATCTCTCTCTCGGAGGTGCTCTGTGCTTCCTCAGCATTATAACACACTCTCTCTTTGCTAATGACCAAATCCTGAAATCTTTGGTGTTATTCTGCTTCTGTCTTTTTATAGTCCAAATTGCCATGGTGCCCCCAAGGCACCGGGCGCTGCTCAGGGGCTCTGTGTTGTAGCAACCGCCTGGAGAACCTGTTTAGCAAATTCACTTTCTTGCACGTCGTTTGCTTGGAGCCTGTTGCTATAACTGGGCTGGGGGGTGGATGTTCTGGTACTGCCACAGCAATGAGCAACACTCAACACTTCATCTCCTACTGGTTCTGCTGGGTCCACGCGTAACAGAGTGCCAAACCTTGCCAGGAACACAGTCCGTTTTGCTGTGTTCTGCAGCAAATGGGTTCACCTGCTTGGGCCTGTTCCAGCATACAAATTGCCTTTTTTTTTATATATATATAAAGCATTAAAGTAAATGTTGCAATGAACTATTGCCAGTGTCTAAGAGCTCATGTTGGACAATTAATTGCACGTTATATAAAAATACCCAGAGGGATATATTCGGTCCACTAAACAGAAAGCAGGAAAAGAGAGACCAGTCCGTGTGTTTTTCCTCGGACGCTGCCTCCGACATTCTCTGAGCATACAGCACCCCCGATGCGGGCGCGCAGGGGCTCGTGCCCGCGGTGCGGGTGTCCCGCGCGTCCAGCCGCCCTTTCTGGAGGCGGGGGCGGGCAGCGCGCGCACCCTCCGCGTGCCCTGTGCCCCCCGCGGCGGGCTGAGGGGCGCGCGCCCC
>JAWLRI010000032.1:3982388-4006599 GCA_034781795.1 Crypturellus tataupa | reverse complement strand
GGGCCCGGCCGCTCCGGCCTGCGCGCGGCGCCAGAGGGAGCGGAGGAAGCGGCGCGTCACCTGCGCCCGCGGGCACGCGCAGCCCCGCCAGCTGCAGCGGTGGGATCAGCAAGTGTCCGCGCGTCCCCTCGCCTGTGTGTAGTAGCCCCTAATGGACGTTTCGTGAATTTATTCAAATGTTTTTCTTCATCTAGAAACATAATTGGCTCAGAAAACCTAGTTTCATATATCCCTGTCTCAGCTATCCTCCCCTCCTTTTTTTTTAAGATTCTTAAGGTTCTTAGTTTTGCACTCATCTTTCGTGTTTTTCTTCTTCCTACTTCTTACCAATCTTGTCACCTTTCTATGTATTTTTAAAGTTCTTTTATATCTTTTGATCCAGGGATAGCAAAGCTAAGAGGAGTTCTATTTAAGATTTCAGCACAGCCTGGTATCACAGTGACATAATGATTCCTGTGAGCCAAGATGGCAAATTTAAGCAGTTGCATTGGGTGAATAACTAGCAAAAGTAATAGAAATATTTGTAATTCATTGTGCAATCATCTGGAGATGATTCATTGTAATATACTTTTTTTTTTTTAATCAAAACATAGTATTTAAATAACTACCTGTCTAAAGTGCAGTACAACAGCGTAATTCCATGGATGAAATAACCTCTTAATAAGCTCTTTGTAGTCTGTTACTCTGCTCTGCATGTTTTTTCAGTCTTCCTTTTGTGTCCTATGGCAAGAGCAGGGACTGAAAATGGCCAAAATTTATCTGAGTTTTGTGCTGTTTGTGGAACTGCCAATGCACTCTAACAACCTGATCTATCAAGCTGCAGCTTGCCAACTCAGACTTCTTTCTGGCAAGAGATTAGCAGTAATCTACCAGTTGATGTGATTTCCACTCATTCAGTATCATCAGGGATTTAAGATGAAACCCGAGACTGCTGAAATTCGTTAGACGTCTGTAATTCTTGGGGCTTTCTTTTCCATCACCTCTCTCCCAAGGAATCTAGTGGGACAATGGAAATAAGTAGACTGGGTGGAGAGGCTGCCTTTCAAAAAGAAAAGTGCTGTAAAATGAGAATATTTAGGAATGCCAGAAATGGGAGATGAGCTGTTATGACTAGAGTTATCTATAGGAGTCTTCAGAGTTACTCTAGGTTGAAAGCACAGATTGCCATGCTTGTGTCCTGAATAAAACTTGTTAGGTTTTATTTGGGAACAGGACTAATCGCTGGTTTTATTTATGATGTCTATAATCTGGCACAGCGCCCCTGGAATCAAAGGATTTATTTCTGATTTATGACTCTAACTCTCAGAAGCGTTTGGAGTGGGAGTGTTGCACAGTGCAAGATTTCGGTCCATTCACACTTCGTACAACAGGTTCATTCAGAGCTGCAGCAGATTTAATTGCAGAAGGTTAATTAGTTTGCTGGTAGGCGGGAAAGAGTTTTATGATTTGCATATAAAGGACTTATCCTTGCTATAGAGCAGAATGACTAACTGCTAGTTAAAAATGCATTAAATTAAGTTAAAAGCTAAATAAAAGTAAACGGAATCCTCTTGAAGACATAAGATGGTCTGAGAATGTGATTTTGTGCAGACAGTGACAGCAGGAAAAACTGATTTTCAGCACGGGAGTTTTCAATGATGTTACATCAACTGTATATTATTCAGGCATCAATTGTATGATATTCAGGCCATTCTGGATGGAGGAAGTTCTGCCAAAAATGGAGGTGAAAAAAAATCCAGTCAGACACTTATGAATGTTTATTTACTCATTATTTTAAAATTTTGTTACAGTTTATGATCTAAGGTGAGTATAGTCCATGTAGCAACTTACATGGGCTTTGACTTGTTCTGTTAGAGAACATTAAGGTTTGAGGGTTAGGCATTTAAAAAATCAGGAAACGCCAAAGTTGACTGTGCATAAACAGTTAACTGTCTTTTCAATACTGTGTGTTATAATAGGCTTCAGTTTTAGAAGGTGGTTATTTTTTTGCAAATAGGACAAAAGTCTGAGCAGAGGAGTTTCTGTGTAGTCTCTATCCTGGCATTGGTTTTCTCACTGTAGAGAGGTAAAGGTTATTGTAGTTTTTAATGTTGAAACTCACTCTGTGATCGTAGTGCTGTCCTCTCACTTAGCTAGCTGGAGAACCTATTATATAAAAAGTCTAGTTCTCTTACCTAGGCAAGTATATAATTTGGCTGTTGGCTGTTTGCTCTTCAGAAAACCCTCTAACCTGATATAAGTGTAGTTTAGAAGATGAACTAGATAATTACCAAGCTCATTCAACTATGAATATAGGTAGCATCTAGTGTAATTAACAGACGTGAATTGTAAACACCACAATGAGCAAATACATTGTTAATCTGTAGTAGGTTATATGAGTGAATTATTGTGAGTTTTGCGTTTAAATAATTTCTGATATATTCAGGATAGTACTTAATGCTAGAAATTTCTTTTTATTTACATTAAGTTTCAGGGGAGAATACATGGTCTAGTGCATTAGGGAGATTAGGGAGATATTAGGCGGCTAGAAATTGAAAAAAACTTATTGTTGGAGTGATCCGATGGGCACTGAATTTGGCCCCATGTCTGACACTGTATGCTTTAGTGTTTCCTGATTTTTGTTTGCTCTGTTTGTGCTAGTTGGCAATAACAGATTCTGTAAGACAAGTCAGTTGTCTCCTCCCTGTCCCATGCAACTTTCTCTGGGGGACTTGTGAATGTCATGTCACACGTGTGACTTGTGCAGCTTCGACCTCCAGGGTTATGGCATTCCCAGATATAGGTCAGTTGTGGCTGCAGCTAAGCAATTGGCAGTTGAGAATGTAATTTGCAGACATCTGTTATATATTTTTTAAATGGTAGTACCATTAAAATCTGAATCTGAGTAGCTGTACCTGCTGGTTAGGTGACATAGATGAGTGTTGCTGGAATGCAAACTTCTGTTTTCAACAGTGCCATTCCCTTGCTCTGTGGTGCTGATCAAATCTTATTGGCATCTTTTTCCATTTCATTTATCTCTGAAAAAAATACGATAATCACAGGATATTGGCCAGTTGTTAAATTTCCTGAAGATAGTTTGCATGCCAAATGCTTTGTGTGCTTTTGAAAAAAATATGTGGAGGAAAAATATCTATTGTATATGAAAAAAAAAACATTGTGTAGCATGTGTCTAACAGGTCTATTACGGTTGCTCTTCAAGCTGCAGCTTAAGGACATGCTTGTTGGCATTTTTTTTTTTTATCAATCTTGTGCTGCATTGCTGCTTCTTGGCATCCCACTTAAGTATTTATTTTGATCTTGGTTTTGGAATTTCCCTTCACAGGAAGATTTCATACTCCTTATATGGAAAAACTTAAAAAAAAAAAAAAAACTTTTTTCCATCAGTTTTGTAGATTCTTTTTTAGTAAAGACAAGAGCCACTATCAGCTGTCTTTAAAGCTCTGATCCAATAGTCTCTAAAGTCAGTGGAAAGGTTATCAGCAACTGTAGTGGCTTTTGGATCAAGGCATTCCCATGCAATGTGCTCTTGTCTTTGAAAAGAATGACCACTGATTTGTTCCATGAAATCCTAGTGGCACTTTAAAGCACCATTTCAATATTTCTTTAAAACCTGTTTGTGGATGTGCTTGCGTTCATGGATAAGGAATAATTACATATATCTGCTGGGCCTGCAAGCCAGCAGCGTGCTTTATTTCTCCATCAGAACTAACACTATGTCTGAATGCCACGAAGTTTGTTCTCTGGTTACTAGTATAGCTGGTGCGATGACTTGGCAAAATGTTGAATGTCACTGTCTCCTCAAGCATTGGCTCAATATATTCCCTGTTTGCATTTGTGTTAAACATGAAAAATTTGAAGTGTTGGTATGACTGCAGTCTTGGGGTTTAGCTGTGTGTAACATGTGGAGCCCTCCTTTTCTCAAACATTTTTCCATATTGTCACTTCAGCACAACTGTCTATGGAACAGAAGGCAAAGTGAAGTTTTGTTTCAGCTAGAAGAAGGAATACTTATCATAATTGAGAATTTTTTGGGAACACAGTAGCAGCTTTTTTTTTTTTTTTGCTTAAAAAATATATATATAAGGATAAAAGGAGCAGGGAGGAAAGTTATTTTTCACAAAGATTCAGCTATCAAATTGCCACTGATTTGTGGGTAGGAATGGCTGAGTTTGAGATCTAGAAATAAATCTTGCTGGTCAGGTGGGCTGTCATTTAGGAGAGTCCCAGAAGCTCCTTCTGTTGCCCCATTAGCAGTTTCTTGGTGTGCAGTGCTGCCTCACATGGAGGTTTAGGAATCAAGGTAGATCTGCTCCAGAATCCAGGTTACATGTAGTGAAATTCTAGAAATATGTATCTGACCCTGTGGCTTTGGAGCCCTTAGGGTTTGTGTTTGCAGACTTATTCTGGCAGTATGAGAGCTGGTAACTTGCCCTTTTAATGGGAATTGTGCTTGTTTTATAATGTATAGTTCCTGGAATTGGAGTCTTCAGGAGACCCTCTATATCCTCCCCAAATCCTTTTTGGATTATAGGATTTGATGTTGATAGATTAAAGTCAGCCTTACGCACAGGATCAGCAAAAAGCTTACTATTTAAATCTTTATTTCATTTTTGAAGAAATTACTGGTAAGAGATTTTCAGAGACTGAGGTATTTGGGAAACAATACCTCTAATGTTCTGTAGAAACACAAATTTCATCCATAAATTCTTAAGGACAAACTTCTGAACTCTGTGATCTGTTTTCTCCTTCTCCTAAAGCACGAGTTACAAACATACAGGTTACACAGAACTATATGTAATTGAGTGTACAGAGAAATGTGCTACTTTAGAAGGCTATTTTTACTGCTTTATTCTTGCTTTCACTTTGCTGACTTAATTGTTTTTTTTCTAAACCTATATACTCCCTTTTTGTTAATTTAAAGATCTATGATGATGATGACGGAAGTTTCAGCTTCTGTGTTTCCTTAGCCTGTGTGGGGATTTGTTTCTCCCTCATAGTGTAGGTGGTTGCTGCAGTCCTGGTTTGATAAAGCTGGCTGCTAGTAGTGGTTTGCGTATTGTATTTGTATCTTGGTTTACTTTTATCTAGCAGGCAGCATGCTAGATAAAGCTAATTGCTAGAAAACATGTAGTTTCAACAAAAATATAAAGGAAAAGAAATCTTTGCTTTTCAGATTGGCATAGAGAAGCAATGGCCTGTCCAATTCCACCCTGTGTAATTACAACACAATGGCACCCCATGACACAAGCTGCCCAAAAGGCACATGAATTATATGGAATGGATACAATTACGGAATCTGGGAGCAATGGAAACTCACTCATGCTCCTGGAGTTTCATGGAGCAGTGCGCTGGAGGAGTAAATGTGGAGCAGCAGGCAAACTTGCTTGCCCCTCTTCCGGGCTTGTATGCGGTATTTAACCGCTTAAGTGAGGTAGCGTAAGAATAAGGCTTTAAAAGAATAGTGTGCGTTAACCATTAACGGTTAGTATTGTTTGGCTTTGACAGCCGAAGAAATATTGTGTGTGTGTTGAAACACAGGGGTTAAGTCTGGATTTTGATGTATTAAGGGGTTTTTGATGTATTATTATCACTGCAAAAAATCTAAATGTTATTTCCTATATTCCTTTACATCTTCAGTTATGACTTTTACTTGTTAATACATATTGCATATCAAAGAGACTTACTTTTTTAATACGTACAATTCAGGGGGTTTCTCACATTTGCTCCATTAGGGGATTTGGAGTACTTTGATAGCTTCTCATAGGAGTGTTGAAAATATTGTGGAATTAGGCTCAAGCTTATTACTTGGGGACTGACAATGCTGCTGCATTTAAGTTATTGTTATAGAGTTCTTGTTGCCTATATCTGTTGCTGGATGAATTTAAAACACCTGGGCCGAAATCAGGACAAGAGTTTGTAAGTATGTGGCAAGAAAAAAGTCCCTATGCTACCCTGATGAGAGCATGAATATATTGAATTATCTTTGCTGCTTTCATACTATAGGGGCTGGGATGAAACTGATCTCAGTTCTGAGTGGTGCTGCTTGTGATTAAGCTGTGATTTGTTTATACTGTTTTGAAATGGAAGGTGTGGGGGAAGCTGTTTCCAAATGTATCTTGCTGGCAAATCAGAGTTCAGAAAGGTAAGATTTGTTTGTTTTCTTCTGCTTTTTGTTTTACCCCTTTTTCTAAAGCTATATTTAAGAGCTTTAAGATGTCTGTTTCCCGAGCCTTTACAGTTTTTTGTTTAACTGGGAAACCCTGTTTCAAAGAGATTGTGTTCAAGTTGCATTCCTTTGAGCAAGCCTTTCCCAATCTCCAGCAGTAGATCCTCAGCTAGAAGCTCACCTATCACCGTTGAAAACGCTGCTTTTCTGACTTCAAGCAATATGCACAGGTAGCAGTAGACTCTGTTAATGTTGCCTTAAAAAAACTCTTGCTGATACTACATGTCCTCTGTGATAGGCCTGTGGATGTTTAAAGCAGGAACCGAACTGCACGGTGTTGAAGGAGTTACTTAGTTTTCTTTTGCAGAAGTTTTCAGCTGGCTGTGCTTGTCTTTCTTACAAATTCAAGAAGTACCTAATTCACATTTTGAGTTTCCATTTTTCAGTTTGTAGGCACAGGGATATTTTGCTTGAAGCTTCAAGTAATGTCAGGTAAAGGTCAGGGCACTATAATAACCTAACCTTGAGCACAAATAAGTTCAAACTCTATCTGCCAAGAGATGACCTTTGATTTCTTTTTACCTGACAATGAGGGCCTTATTCAGAATTCCTCACTCTCACTTTACTTATGCAAAGCCCCAGGCACTTGAATGGTTTTGCTTCAGTGAAGAGGGTTACAAAAGTCCCTAAAGCAGGATGTGATGATGGCAGAGGCTTCTGTATTGTAGATGAGTTAGAAAAACTGGATTAGATTCAACATTTACTGGGGTCAGAAAAAAGAAGTAAAAGGTCAGAGTGGATTTTTTTGTGTGTGTCACTTGTATGGCTGCCATGTTGGCTATTATAGAATAATATATATATTTCTTAAAATATTTTGAAGACTATTAGAAATAATGCTGGGGAGACCTGCATAGTGTGTAAACAGCAATTCACATCTAAATGGATGGAAAATGTTCTTTGTAAAATTACATTTAGCAACATCAAAAATAGCTTATGGCTTGCCTAGGAAGACACTAGCTTCTTTTATTTGATAAATTGACCAAAATTTGTAAAATTGTAAAATCCTCTAAATTATTGTCCAGCATGATAAAGATCTAATTAAAACTCATGTTAGGGGGTGAGCTCTAGATACAGCCATAACACTGTGCATATTCTTAGCGGCTAGACCAGCAGTACTGTGATACTCATACTTTCCCCCTCTTGGCATAGTGCTGGTCCAGGCACTGCTGGAGCAGTGAGGGGCTAAGTGTAATAAACTGCTCAGCTGCAAGGTGGGGATTATCTAGTTATCTAGACTAGTTTATCCTGAACCAAATTAACTATGGTCTTATACTAGTGAGGAGGTAAGGTACAGACACATTTTTATTATGCTGTGACTGAAGAGCACTGAGTATTTCTGCTGTTTTTTAGGATGTCTCTCAGCCTGTCTTTCTCTGCAAACCCACATAGGACTTGTAGAAAAGTATGTTATTTTTTATTTTTTTTCTCTTCAACCTGCCTGGCTTTTGCAGCATGTGAGAATGGGGCTTCTTGATACTCATATGTGTCAACTACAGTGAGTGACTTTGCAAGTAGCCTGAATCCCTTTGTTTGAAAGTCACACTATAGAGGCTAGTATTAAACCTGTTGTCAGGCAACTCTCTCTTGAAATCAGAGGCAGATTTACTTAGAGGTTGGGAAAAAGCTCAGATCTAGAACCTGGAAAGGATGCCAGGGGTTCGAAAGGGAGCACTGACTTCCTGACTCGTTAGTTAATATCTCAAGTAACACCGTTAGGGAGGGTGGTGGTGGTTTATGGTGATTTTTGTGAGGATAATATCTTTCTATCAGTCATAAACTCATTCTTCACAATTCTGTCAAACTCTTTCTTCCCAAAAAGGGAGATTTTAATATTTAGGTAGTAAAATGTTTTAACTGAGCTGCTGAATGATTGATAGCTTGAGATTCTTTGGCTTGTATTTGAAAGTATGATTAGCTTTGGTCTTTGAGCCTGGGACTGATATCTCTTGTAGGAGTATAACAGTTTATGGAGTTTACATTAAAAGGACTGAAATACTATCCTTCATGCGGACCACCAAAGCGCATGAGGCGTAGCAGCAAGACAAGATCTGTGGGATGTCTAAAATCCCTTCCAAACTGACAGGATAAGAATAAACAGCTCCCACTCCCCTCTCACAAAGGATCTTGTAGCTCAGCTGTAAAGTACAGGAGGCAGAAGGCACCACATTGCGATATGATAGATATTCTTGGATCCAGACAGAAGTCCAGACTGAACCTGAACTGGACACTTTAGGAAAATTGCATTCATGGGTTGCAGTCTCAAGGAGTATAACTGAGAACACAAATTGTTCCTGGATGTACAAATTATATGTTTCTTCTTCTGTCACTAATCATACTGTATCTTCCTGTCTCTTTTCTATAGAAACAATGCATACTGCTATCTGTTGTTCTTACCTTTTATTAAAACATAATAATTTAGCCTTTTCCTTTTCCTCTCTTAAGAAGTTCACATAAAGAAGGTGCATCTTTGCAGATATACCTCTTTAGATGGTAAAGGCTTAACAAAACCTCTGGGATCTGCTGCTGCTGTTTTCATTGCCTATGTAGCTATTTGACAATGAACTTTTGTAAGACTTTATTTAAATCAAGCCTGGAGGATAAGGGTGTTAAATATCTATGTTGTCATGCTGGAACTCTCTTCTTTGTTTTGTTGTGGATAAAAGCTTAAAAAAAACCTCTGTAGGACACAGGCCTTCACTTGGTTTTCTTAGTTTTATTATTTATTTCCGTGCAGAATTTAATGTTTGCAAAAGGCTTGAAAGACTTTTTTTTTTTTTTTTTGTCATTCCTGCAGTTGGCTCTGAGATTCATTTCACTGATGGTTTGCTATTTCGTGTTCTTTTCAATTTCTCTGGTATTCTGTTTTAAAGCTACAAAAGAAATATTTAGTTTTACAGATCTCTCCTAAGACCTCTTGTTAGACCTATGATTCATCATTCTGTAGGGACATAAAAGAAAGCAGTAAATTATCAAAATTCATTGTTGCATTTCTTTTTAACTGTGTGGAAAGCCAGATTAGACAGCTTTTTAACGAGAAATAAGTTAGAGTCTCATCATTCTTACAGGATTACTTAGTAACAAAGCAATTTAAACAATATTTTATAACTACTTCATTTTAAGATGTTTAAAGATTCTGAAATCTACCATGCAAGTTGCTTAAGCTCCATGATGTGCTGCATTTTTGTCCATGATCCAGCAGTTACCATTTGAGTTGAATCTTAAGAATAAAGCATGGCACACTAGTCTTACTACAGGTTATATGGATCAGTTGATTTGTTGTGGCTTACTAAGCAAAAGCACACTTAGGATGAATTTAGGATTAATTTGCTGGTACTCTGTCAGTTGTTTTTTTGGGGCAGTAACTAGAATATAACCGTACCTCTGTGGGGGCCTGAGAAGCTTCTACTTCCACAGACCTGCTCAGAAAGTAGTTGGAAACCTATGTTACTCTCGTGTGCTGCACCTCTTTAGAAGGTGTACAATTCTTAAATTCTAAATTTTAGAGGAGACATCTGTTTGAATTTTGGAGCTTCTAGAACCTCTGCCTGGCCCCTCAGTACAGAGCTGTGCCTGAAAGCAATTGCCTGGCTCTGTGATGAGAGCCACGTTGCCGCAATGCTGCTGTCTGCGCAGTGACTTTGCAGGCTGCAGGGCGAGGACTGTAGGGAAGAGGTGAGTATTTCATGTTACTAGAGTCAAAATGTGTGTCAGTGTTGTTTTTCCCTCCAGTTATGGCAGGAGTGACGTGTATGTTAGAATACTTGTCCTTGAAAACTTATATCAAAAACAATTTGGTGAGTTATTTTGGCACATGTGCCCATATTGATCTCTGTTAGAGAGAGGTATGGGCTCTCCATTGAGTCCCAGTGGTGCTTTGTTCATGGCTCTAGCAGCTGCCAGGTATGGGAACAAGCTACCCGTTTGACTGTGGCCTTGCATGTCCATGTATAAGTGCATTTGCTTTCTCTGTAAGTAGAGTAAGGCTGACACTGAACTGACATGCTTGTTTCTGTACTAGCAAGTAAGGTGTTTTTTTTTTTTTTTTTTCTCTTTTCTCCTTCACCAGAAACAACTTGATCTTCACTTCTGTATGTTTTTGAATGTTGCATAATATACTGGCCAAAATCCATATTGACTGAAGCCCAGTCTTATTAATTATATTAATTTTGTTAAATGCTTACGCATGTGTTAGCAATGTTTCATGAACAGCATGAAAAGTAATTTTTATGGTTAGCTGTTTAAAAATGAAAACACGACTAGTATTCTAACAGAAAAAACTTCTCACTAGATGGGCTGCTGGAAAACAAGGTTTTCCCTCTACAAAAGGAAGATATATTCAACTGCACAATAATTATGTAATAGATGTGATTTTTAATTGATGAGGGTTGTGTTTCTGAGAAATAACTGATTATACTCTTGAAATATGTTGTGCATTGGTTTCCTGATACATGTATCTTCTAGTAAGTATGCTGAAATATTTGTTTCCTACAAGCTATTCAAATAGGATGTGTTATGATTCCCTGAGTGGAGCTAGTCAGTCCTTGGTTTTCATCCAAAAGATGCTAGTTTTCCTCTGAGAACCACCATGTTCTGTCTAATGTAAATTGCAGTTAAATGCTGCTGCAAGCCTATCTTTTAAAGAAGCTCAGACTGAGGTAGTTGAAAGTTAGAAGGTTTTCTATGATTTTGGAGAATATTTTGGACAATTTGTGTTCTGAAAACAGTGTTTATTAAAGAGATGCTGGCAGGAGAATAAGAATAAGGAAAGCTCACATTCCAAGAGTTATTTACAGGTAGAGAAATCAGTATCACTGAAAGAGGCTCAGAGAAATTTCTCATATACCTAGTTGCTCTGAAATGCACTTACGTAATTTGAAGAACAATTATTGCTCAGATGTTTACTAAAGAAATATACTTAGAGACAGGAATTCCCTGCTTATACTATTTTTCTCAATTAAAGAGTTCTAGTTGGGGCACTCCTAGCTACCCTAACTCTGAGCAGACAACATCTATCAAGCTGTTTTATGTGAACTGTGGAGGGGGTCTTGAGGTTGGTCTTCTAAAACACTGCTCTAGCCACTTATACTTAGTGGAAGAGTAGCTAGATAGCTACAGTGGCAGCTGCTTTGGGAGGAAAAAAAAAACAAACCAAAGCAAAAACCTGTTCTTAGTACTCATTTTGTAGGCAAGATTAGTTCAAGTTGGTTTATCCGTCACTTGTCATTAGGAATAAAGGATTTACCTCTGTTTTCAGTTGGTGCCTGTGGAGAGATCAGATATTTCTACCTGTACTCTCAGGCCATTAAACCATTCTATTCGTTCTATCTTTTTTTTTTATCAGTAATTAGATTAATTTTGTTTATTGAGCAGCTAGTAGAGATTGTATTATGAAAAGCATCTTCACAATGTAACTTGGATCCTTCTCCCTGTCCTTTGCATATACGTTACCTTCATCATCCTTGCTTAGAATTATTCAGGTTATAGCAAGGAAGTTTCTTAAAATGAGACCCAGCTTAACTGAAAATATTTGCAATCTGTCTTGTTAGGGACGATCATTTGTAAAGTACAGAGGTCTGCCTAGTAGTCCCTTTCATAATTTGAAAATGTTTCTTACTATGCTAAAACTACTTTTTTAAATTTCTCAGCTGAACTGACTCATCTCTGAGTGCCAGTGTCTTAACTGCTGCTTAGCTCCGAGTGCCAGTGGACGCAGTGATTTCTAGGAGACCTGGAGGCAGATCTTAGTCTGCAGCTGCTTTGCTTAGACAGAAGCAGACTATACTAGCTGAGCAGTGAGAAACTACTTTCAGATGGTGGCAGAATTGCTTAATTCCCTAGGTCCTCATCTTTTGTAAGGTCTAGTTACTCTTTTCTCCATTACTGGTACAGAACAGCTATGGCAATGATTGGCATTCCTTTAGTCGGCGAATCCTTCCAGGAGTAAGGGCTGGTTTAAGATCGCTGTGTTAGCCTCTTTAGTCAGCGAAGGGAAGGTAAGAAAGAACCATTATGTGTCTTGGCTACCTTCGTGTTACATTTTAGCTAATTGTGTGCTGGGCTTCTTTTCACATGTGAGCAGATACGTGTGTGCATAACTTCTGTACATCTCTAGAGCAGGAACGTATAGAATCAATGTATAGAAAACAGAATATTAAATAAATGCTGCAGCCGGATGGTCTATCATATGTTTATTGTAGATATTTTCTTTTTGCTTTTATTCTGTCTAGGCTTTTAGAAGGCTTTTAGAAAAGCTTAGCCATGTTATAGGAAATTGTGGAAAAAATACTCTGACCTTAGAATATTTTCCTTTGAAAATATTAAGTAAAGTCAGAGAATGGTCAGTCACCTGATGAAGCTCTACATCTCCCTTATTTTAAACTTAATAAGGCTGCCTAGATGGACAATGTAGAAGATAATGTAGATTCAAGAACTGTTTAAGATGTGCTTTGAGCTCTGATTTCTTGATGAACGTTGGTTAGAGAAGAGATCATAAGTGTATGTTGCCACCATAAGAAGTTTATCTTCTAAAAAGTGTGATTACTAAACATGGTTACAAAGACAAACTTAAAGATATGGTCAGAATTGCTCAGCCTATCAGCTTGGAATCTTGAGATAGGTTTGCAATAGTTTCCATGCAGTTGCATCCCAAGGATATCCCTGGCAATTTGGAGAGTTTTATGATCATTTTACTTTTACAAATCTAGTCTCTGCCTCAAAATAACACTTGAGAGCTCAAATGCAGCCACTGTGTGCTAATACTTTCAAGAAGTGAAAGCAAGCAAATCAGGCTAAATGGAAATCTCAGTGTGGCCTACCTCTTGAGAAAGTGACTTTTATTTCTAAGGTGTTATCCGTGTTAAAGGGAAGTAAATCCTCTTAGTTTTTCAGACTCTTAATTTTAGCTTTCTTTTTTTTTTTTCTTTTTTTTTTTTTCTTAAAGCTGGGTTAATCTGATGCCAGCATAAACAGCCTGTTCAGAATTTGTGAATTTAAAATGATTAAAATGATTGATTGACCTAATATTGATACTCCATCAGGTTCCATCTGCATCTGATTTTAATTAACTATCTATCATAATTCATGCGAATGTAATGTATTTCACTTGAGTATCAAGCCTATCATTATTAACTGTTAAATTCATTTTTAAGCAGGCAGCGTATATATTGAGTTGAAGATGTCTTTAGTGGATTTTCCATTAGGTTCATTATAATCATTACAAATGTAGGTTCATAAAATACTAATTAAGCTCTAATGCTACCTAACAAATAATATAAACAGAGGTTTACTAAAAGTAAATTTAGAGAAATACTAAAGAATAAATCTGACTAGTCATATATAACATAACTGTAGCTCATACTCTGTAAATGAGCACCTGTCTTTATAATCTCCCTTTACTTTCCAAATAAATTTCACTATACTTGTTAGAGCAATAATTAAATTATGCAAAATCCAACAAAAACTTAAAGAAAGATCACTTGAACTTTAGTCTAACTGTATGTTTACAAACCAAAATGTGCATGTTGTTTCTCACTGTTATGTATTAGATGAAATAAAGAATTTGGTCATATGATCACTGTTTAATTTCCCCAACTTTGCGTTTGGCTCCTAGATTTTCAGAGGAAAGTTAGATATGATAGAATTGGATGCCAGACAATCAGATTACAATTTTTACCTAAATTCCGAAGATGTGAGCTGATTTTTGAGAAGTGCAATGTTCATTATCTTCATAAGAAAAAGGTGACTGAAATTTAGGACTTATTCCAGGATTACCTTAGCTTCACAGTTATTGACTTATTTAGACTCTTTGGTCCAAGGAATCTTGCAATCTTGTGCACAGTGACACTACTTAGTATGACTGTAGGCACCTCTAACTGTGAGATGCTCCACTGAGCCTCTGTGCATGTTGCTCTTAGTCAAGTACACTTACTAGGCTGTGTTCTTTGCAATATTTAAGTAAAGGAATGAAAACTTTTGGAGCTTGATCAAACTTAGATTGGAGACAGGCACTGAGAGCTTTCTTGGACTGCAGTGATTCTGGACACACCCAGAAGGAGAACTTTTAAAGAGTTCAAAGCATTTATAGTAAAATGGAGAGGCACCTTCAGGGTTAGGTGGAACAATTTACAATTTTTGATTTAATGAAAATGTGTATTCTATGTAAGCATCAAAACCTCTTATCAGCTCTAAGGCTAAGTTTTTCTATCACACAGCTTTCAGAGACAAATGAACTTTTTAATGTAATTGATGAATATTTGAAAAGATTAGAGTGGTATGTATCAACAACTACAGAACAAGTTATTGAGTGTACACACAAGCTGTGTAGCTAGATAAATTTGGTGCACTGTACACTGCTTTTGGAGGTCTGGAGAATGAGTTAATCTTGGATGCAATCCAAAGGAACAATGTTGAATCTAGTTTCATAGGTCGGAGCAACTACAATCTAATATACGTTGTTTTTTTATCATTGACATGGCATCAGATTCAAAGGCAATCTTATATATAGTATTAGCATAATATTTCTTTAAATGTTTCTAAATATTATTTACTACTGATTTTTTTTTTTTTTCTAAAAGATATAAAACCAAAGGTTTGTACATCAGTGGAAAATGTGACTTTGGAATGATCAAGTTTCATAGGTACTCCAGGTTGCCATTGTCAGTAGCTGGTAAGATACATAATCTAACCAGAAAGATATGTATTGAGGAAAATTTAACTTGACTTGACTTATATTTAAATCAAAAAGATAAAATAGTTTATACAGCTCAGAGCAATTCTGAACTTTTTTCAGGTCAGATATGTATTTACGTGATATATCCCATATTATAGCTATGAGTTAAAATAGAGGCATTTGGGTTGTGCCAGTGTGTATGTGTCAGTGTCCATATGTGTTTCTGTTATGGCTAATATACGTGTATGTGAATGACAGGATGTGTAAGAAGTAAAGATTGACTGTTAAAATTTAATGGGAATCTGTGTAAATGAAATACCATCTAGTTACAATGCACAAAGGATATAACTGCACGAAAATTGCCTGCGAGTGGTCCTGTGATATTTAGGATGTTAGGATAACTAACTAATTAGCTTTCTCAAGTTGTCAGACCATTTCATAAGAAGAAATTTCTTTAAGTTAATTAGCCAGGGAAGGGGCTTCCCAGGATGCTTTCCTCTTTCTTCATGGTCCCGTTTCTGTGACACCTGCACTGTTGATGTGTTGCGTAATTTAGCTTTGAAACATTTAATTTTGTCTGTAATTTATCGGATTTATGGAATGACCTATGAGCATGTCATTCTTTTTTTTTAAAGAAACTGGCATTCTCTATCCCTGATCTTTTTTGACATCTCCTTTACAAATAAGTGTTTTTGTTTTCTAATTTCACTTGAAAGACTTTTATCTGAGCCCTGCTAGTGAAGGTTAGAGTCTGACTACCAGTGGGCTGCAAGGCAGCAGTGCAGGTGAGGTTGAGAGTGTCAGAGTAAATCTGAGTAAGTTTTGAGAGGAAAGATGTTTCTCATTAGCTCCAAAATTGGTAGTCCAGTTACTAAAATTGGCAGCAGTCTGAAGATATTAGCTCACTTACCTGTAAGAGGAGACTTGAATCAGGTTCTGCATAGTTGATCTCATCTTCGTCTATGATCTTCTGTGACCCGAGATATATTATACATAGTGACACAAGGAGATTCATATAGTTCTTTAAAAGTGTTTAATCGTGAGACTTCCCTACACAAGACAAGTCTAGGTTTAAATCCTTGTTGCCTCTTGCTAGGACTGGGACAAAGACCAGGAGCCCTTTGATTATGGAGCATTGTTTTTTGGTTTTGTTTTGTTTTTAGATTCTTATGCAATTTCTCAGATTTTGGTTTCATCCCAAGTGGGATGAAATGAGGGAGATTACTGAAATGTCAAAAGATTTTAATGCAGTAGAGAAACTCTGGAGTATGGGCAGTCAAAATATTGAGATTTACTTTCCTACGTGTGAGGATACTAGTGTGGCTCTTTACATAGATAGAGCTGCAGTGCTTTGAAGTACCTTGTGGGAAGCCAATTTGACTTTTACATTTGCAAGAGTTATTGCAGTGGCAAACCTGCTTTACCCCTCACCAGATTTTTGGAAGTTGCTTGCCAAAGATCATGTTATGTAGTTTCTGTGTTAACTGCTCAGCCATTTCAAGTATTCATTTTGCCCTAGCTCTTCTAATGGAGAAGGAATGATATGTTTGCAAATTTTTGTATCAAAAACACTACCGGAAAACGACATTGCTTTCAATAGGGTGTAAGCACCAGAGTGCTGAAGTCATTTTGAAAACTAGCTCTAAAAGTCACTGTAGATGCTTGCAATTTTTTTTACACTAGTGACATTTCAGAAAAAATAGATCTGTGAGTTGCAGAAAAAAAAAAAAAAAATTAAGAATAATCTCCAGAAACACTGGAGTGGTTTTTTTCCCAGCTTCTTATTGAAAGTACTTAGTAAAACCTTCTCTATTTTTGAGAATGAAGTTTAATTTGCAAAATGGATTTGAAGGGTACACATTTTTTCTATGTGAGTTTGTATCACATAAAAATATTCTGTTGGGATCATGTCCCTCCCTACAAGGACGTAGGCTAAAAAGATTATTGTAGAGTGAAAAAACAGAACAAGAGTGTACATCTGGAAAAACAGAATGATGAGAACGATGAGAACTTGAAACCATGTTGGTGACAAGCTATGTTACATACCTATTCTCTGTTTATAAAAGTGGTGTAAAAGACCACTGGGCTCTGAATGTCTGGTAATTAAGAATCAGGTTGCAGGAAATGAAACATTTGTTTCCTTCACAATTCAGAGTGTCTGTTAGTAAATAGTTTCCTAGGGGATCTATCCAAATGCTTCTTGTTAGTGGCCTGTATGGGGATTTGCCTAACGTTTAAGAGAATGTGGCTCCTTCTGAAACTATAGAGCAAAAGCTGAAATGATTACAAGGGTTAGAGGAGATTTAGGCTAAAAAATTTGAGAGGGGCTCTTAGATCCTCTGAGAGAACATCAGAAGGAAAGGATAAACGTAGCTGCGCTCTCCTACTTTATTTCTATTGACTAACTCAAGATAGTTATGCTCAGAACTTGTCATGATAATTTTCTAAGTTCATTAAAACAAAAAAGAAAACCATTAAAGGAATGTTCTTTTGTTGAAGTTGTTGGAAGTATTATGTGCTTACTTAACATAAATGTAAGTTGGTCCTTGGACATTTCTTTAGCTTTCATTTCTGGGAGGTACCCAGCTTGTCTAGTTCAATATACAGTTCACATTTCCATACAATTCACATTTCTAGTACCAGATTTTTAGTTTACCTGACCTTTCTTAAAGATCTTGTAAGCCTTGTCCTAGGCTTTTTATTTAACTTTTTAGGCTTTTTCCTAGGTCCTACGCCTTTTATTTTAATTTTTAATTATTTGGCTGTCTGACAGCAGCTGAGAGTGCTTTATCTTTTAACAGCAATGTTCTCTTGTTTCTGTTCACAACGCTGCATTTCAACATGTAACCACTTGTAAATGGCAAGATACAGACAATGTTTGACCAAATTCTGAGTTCGTTATGGATTTAGTTACTACAATCCCAAAGTGTTTTGTTTCTCCACCTTGCCCCCAGGTTTATTCTGTATCCCTACTGCAGGAGTTTCTTTCCTAAGAGTCTCATTGCAGCAATTAAATTGTCCAATATATGATAACAGCTTTACCAAACCAAGCCCTCAGGTGTCTAAACCACTGAGAATATATCCAGACAAATGAGACATATCCAGATAGTAACATTTCAAGGGCTGGTTGGGCTTCTGCATGCATTTGCGCTAGTCATGATGCAATGAGAGTTTTCAGAAATAAGGATTCTGGTTGCAGAATCTGGCCTAACCCCAGATTTCCTGGGAGCAGATACCCTAGTCGCAAAATATCTAACCACTGTGGCTCATTTTGCCATCTGTAACGGAGAGTGAACAGCACTGATCTTCCCTGATTTTTTTTCCTTCTCTTCATCCTTGTAATAGTGAGCTGTCCATTGTTCATGAAATATTCTGAGAGTGTAGTAATAATATTATTACACACAAGAAATTGGTAGCCCAGTTTAAATTTTGTAATTTCTATTAATGCAAGTCAGTAAAATGCACTGTTTGCTATGGGGAAAAGAAAAAATTCTCCAGTGTGGTAGCAAGAAAGGCAGCCATAAAGACGCTGAAGTGACTTACAAGGAATGTGAGATAAACTGGCAAGTAAGTTGAGCACTGCTTTTGCACCCTTGAGATTCAGGTCAAGATTTTTGTATTCCATTCCTATTCAACAAAACTCTTTGAAGTCTTGTTGATTAAAATGAGATGTGTTCTGTCTATTCATTTAACGTGTACTGAAGTTTTGAGTTGCTGTAGACTATAGGAGTTTGGTTAGACATGACTATTGTAGACCTGTCTCTAGTTTCAACCTATCCTCAAAAACACTGAATAAAGTGTTATGTGTTTTTCTCTTTCTTACTTTTTTTTCTCTTTCCTTCTTTAGGATTTATGTGTGATCTGCATTGCGTTTTAACACACCAAGGAATACTTTTCACTTCAAAACAGTTTGCATTAAAGGATCATGGTAGACAATTTAATGCTGTCTTTGAGGTAAGCAATGAAATAAAATAAATGTTAAATATTATATAATATGCTGCAATATTCATTTGTGTGCCTCTTGCTTTTAACGTTTGTAGATATTTTAACTATATGTATCTTAGAACTGTGTGGATCATAGGAGGTTAAATAAAAGATTGTCCAAAGTAGTAATCAAGTACATGCATCCCAGACATAGCATTTCTTGATAGTAAGATAGGAAAGGTCACAGAAATTGTTTATGCATTGAGCATATGTTATTTGGTGCTATGATAGCAAGTTTTTGTGGAAACACTGGAAAAAACCTTCCTTTCCTTCTTTTATTTTTTGGGGGGCTGCATGGTACTACTATTGGCCTTAGATAATTCAGATTTGCGTGCTTTTGTATTTATGCTGCAGTTCATTAAGAAACTTGTATTATGCATTCATGAAACATCTTGCCATGGGACAAACATAGGAAAGACCTTTCAAACTTTTTTTTTTGACAAAGCAAACAGCTGTTTTTAAGCTGGCCTGTCCAGTTCTGTAGTTGGACAAGCAGGTTGGGGAAAAAACAGGCAGCTGTGATACTATAGGAACAAAAGTTCATGTCCTACTTGGAATGACAGCTGCAGCCTACTGAACCTCATACTGTTTAATTTGTGTGGAGATGCTGTCAGTAATGGCTCTAATCTAACCTTACTTCACTGTGTATTTAGACATGAATCTCGGAATTTGAATTCAGGCACTCTCCTAATATTCCAGGGCAGATTCCACATCAGAATGCATCTGTCACGTATTATTGGCAATAGCTATGTTACCCTTCCTGTTGAGACTTCGCCCTGCATATCTTCCCCCAAGCTCTCCCAGACTTAGGCTGTCCTGTAGACTTTCACTGGGGAGACTGTAAGGGGTAAGAGACAAGAGCCACTTGTCAGGCAGTAAACACACACTAGTAATGATAGTCATGTGCCTAAAATCCTTTCACTCCTTTATGGATAATGCACAGTTGGCTAAAATAGCTTTCCTTAGAAGTGCAGTTATTGAGGGACAGCAAACATGCAAGAAATCTCCTTTGGGCCCCTCTAGCTTATTTCATTGGCAGCTACTAAGTGCTGCAATGGCAGAGGAGGAACTGGGAGAGATGTTTCTAGTGAAGAATCCTCCATCTTCCTGCTGGCTGGGAATGAGTGGAGAGGGTCCTTTTTCCAGAATAACAAACCTGTCTTGCTACTGCCAAGAAACAGCTACTATTGCTTGTCTTACCAGGAGGTCTTCCCCCCTAAACAGAAGGCAAATGTGTTTGCTTGGTTTGCGTGGTTTGGTGCAGTGCAGCTTGGATAGGTACCTGGCTTAGCTTCAACTAGTTGCCAGGCTACAGATAGTTGCATAACTGACAGCATGGGCTCCAGAAACAAGGTACTTGCTCAGGGCCTCGCTTAAACAGAGCAACTACAATTGGTACCTAAACTGTCAAACCTGAAGAAAATTGAGGGCGTATTAGCTGTGACTGCATGAAGGAATGTCTGTGTCAGAATAATCTTCCTCTTCACAGGACAGATAAGAGATTTTGACTGGAATACTGTGCTAACCCTGTATATTTGAAAAGTTCTGTCTTAGTTTGAGGAGCTCTTTTTTGGCTGTTCTGCATGGTAGGTATGCCTGAAACAAACCCACTGACGTTGGAGATACATTTCTGTAACTTGGGAAGCCTAAAGCTGGTCAAGTCCAAAAACAAACAAACAAACAAAAAAAACCCAGAACAAAAAACAAAGAAACAAACAAAAAAAAACAAAATCAGAAAGTTAGTCCAAAGGAACAGAGGAATTAGCTAAAGCAAGCTATTAAGCAACATTAAATGAAATCACCATGCTGATTCGAAGCTTAGAATATCTTGAATATTGCTGCTAGGTTTCTCATGCTCTAAAAAGAGTAGGTTGATAACCATGTTGTTTCTGGGAGATCCAAGTGCATGTACAGAAGCAAACTAAAATCTCTCTTCACATACAGGTGCAGACTACAATGCAACTGTTTTAAAGAATAGTCAGGAAAAGCTTGGCACAGAATAATTGCATAAATACTGCACCGAGATAATACTCTAATACACTTCAGAACTGAAATCTTTAATCTGGGAAGTACTTTGTTTTGAAGATTACAGTTCTTATTTCAGAACTCTTGACCTTGTATATGATTTCAGTAGAATGGAAATTTGCAGTCCTTCAGACTGATCAGAAAAACCTGCCCTTCTATGCATGGCACTATTCATTTCCTTATGCAAATTTTGAACTTTCTTTCACACACTCTGAGGGGTTAGAGGGAGTAGAAACCATGAGTGAGAGCAGGGACTGTTAGAAGATTTTGAAAATTAACCATCTTGGAAAGGATGTAGGCTAGTTCTGTCAAATTGTAGGTCCTGTCTAATTAGGCACTAGTCACATTTTCATTGAGAATAGTTAGGATCTTGTGATTGCATAAGTACTTGAAAACGGGACATGAAGACAGCTGAAGAGAGATTTAACATGGTCATGTTGCAATTTGGAGCTCTAGCACTGTTTCTAATTCTGTCTTTGATTTGATGTGTGAATGGAAAATCAGTTTCCTCCTCCTGCCTTTGGCTTCCATCCATCACTGCTATTGGGCTTGCTCTGAACTGCATGTTTAGGCTCTTATTGCTGTTTCTTTGTAGTGCCTTATACTGGCTCTGATTTCAGATGACTCCTTTGTGCTTTGCTTTATCTGAAATCACAGCTATAGAAAAAAACTATTTTTCTTTCTAATGGTCTTTTAAAGTGTTTAATATATACATATATATATTTTACAAATTAACATAGCAATAGGAAATACTGACATTTTTTGTCTTTGAATGGTTTGTTGCATTGAGAGATAGAGGAGTACAGACCGGTGATGAGATGATGATAGACCATGTACAATTAATATTTATCTAATAGTTCCTTTTGCAGGGTATGAACAAGAACAAGCACAAATAATGTTCTGCTAGGGAGAATTGTTTCTCTTGAGTTGTCTGTATTTGCGCTAATGAAATACTTAGTATAGCAAAGCTGTTTCTGTTTAGTAGGCCTGTCTTGGAAAATATGTCACTGTGTAGGGAGAGGAGGATGGAGCTCCAAGTAGGAAGTACAGCTGGATTTTTGTCTGGTGCATTAGTTTACAGATGGATTTTGTGTTCAAAACCATCAGTTTTGTTTCTACTTTGAAATTCAACGAGTTATTAGCCGATATTTGCTTCACGAAGGATCTCAAGCTTTTTCGGCTTGGAGGTCAAACTCCTGGTAGAAATAAATCATCTTAATCATCAGAAAACACGTAGGTAAAAGGAAGGTATGAAAGGGGTGGAACAAACCAGTCTCCAGTATAAACTGTAGCAAACGAAAGACTGGGCTAGCTGAGCCTAACGTGTAATGGGCTCCTAGGAGTCATTACAGTGGTGAGGCTTGACAGAGCAAAGTTTATTTAGGCTTCATTCCCATTATGGCTCCTTTCAGATTGAAGCTGTGGGGACTGGGGTGATGCTTGGCTGCTTATCCTGAGTCTCTGGTGAGCTGTGTCCACTGCTTTCCATCTCCTGTGCCCGTTAGGTTATTCAGTTTCCACAAGTGTTAGGCAGCTGGGGAAGGACCTATTTACTGAAAAATCATGGAAGGTTTTTGTCTATTTCCTGAGTGCGGGAGGTGGAGTGTTCATCCACAAAAACAAGGAGCCAGAGTTAGAAGTAGACTTGGTTAACAGATAACTGAATTTTTGCTTTACACTTTTGAAAACTTGCAAAGGCATAGTTTGCTTGAGCCCAATGTTGCGGTGTAAAATTAACAGTTCTGGAAATATTTTAATTTAAAGTCATCTAAAATACACCTAATGAATTTCATTTAGCATACTTTTGCTTTGTAAATAGACAAATACATGCATGTACCTGTTAACACATGCTCTGCAGTGAAGGGAAGGTCACGAGAACTTTTCTTGCAGTTTAGTGAGTTTGCTTTGGTTAGTGACGGGATGTGTGTAAGTTCTTGCAGTATCAAACTTTGTATTAGGTTGTAGATGTGTGGTTTGGCTTAGTGTTAATTATAATATTCCATTTCACTATTCACTTTTTCAGACTTTTCAGTTCCTTAGCAGTGCTGGGATTTCAGATTGTCATTCCACAGCCTTCAATTGAACACAGAAAGGTAAGCATGAGAAATATTTAGGTTTTGTCTACTTAAAGCTATATGTAGAAATCACTAGGGCAAGACATATAAAGCAATGCGATCAAATAAAGTTCTGGTGATAGTGTGACTTTGGTGAGGCTTTTATATTAATATACACTCAAAGAAACTGATCAGAATTAATTATCTGAGTGGTGATAAACAACAAAAAAAAATCTGTAGAGAGTGTATTGTTGCAAATTGTAGGGAAATATGGAGTGGTTAGCAGATGTATCCAGTTCTTCATAGGTAGCAGTTTTTCTTACAGAGATGAAGATGTCTGAAACGGACATTAAGCTCCAACCACACTTGATTTGCTAGTTTTAAATTAACACTCGATGTTGGAGTTGGAAACTGCTATACTTTTCTTGTGCTGTTGTGAAAAGTTCATGCCTCTTAGATGCTGGCATGTCTACGAAGATGTTGCAGCCCAAAGAACTCATCCATCCTGCTCAACGTTTGTGAGGCCTCCATTCAATTTTTTGCAGTACTTTTCAGGAAAGTAGAAGAGAGAGAAAGCAACAGTGAATGTTACTAGATGTCTTGAAAATCTGAACTCTTAGGGAACTATTTTAAATCTCATTTTCCGTATGCAGTTGAGTTGTGTTTGTTGTTGCTCTGCTTTCAATACTCAATCTGATTAGACATTCTTCTGTAATATTGACAATGGAGAGATGGTGCAACCCAGTTTCCATATGGCCTTAGGGGAAGAAAAAAATCTACTAACTAAAACAGAGCAAGTCAGAAACAATTGCTTCATTCTGTGAAACTCCAAAATTAATTTTGATAAAATTAAGTTCTTTGGTTTTAGTTGTATGAGAAATACTGTGAATCCGGTGCATCTTCTATGCTAGTTAAAAGAGTTGAAGGCATATGGTGCTAAGGGACCTTTTTTTCCCACTTTCTTGGAAGCCCTACTAGTGACCACGTTGGAGTTGGGTTTTTCCCCTTAAAATGAGAGAGGCCAGAGCCCCCCAGCAGTGACCTCTGGCTTCAAGCTTGTCTGTCATTCTCAACCCTTACATTGTGGGTCAGGATTTTCTTCATGTCATACTGTATTCAGATTCGAAGTGTCCTATGTTTAAATTTTTCAGAAATCTTCTGGTGAATCTGTAGTTCTAGACAAAAAAAAAAAAAAAAAAAAAAAAAAGGTTGCCTTTCCGTTGTTTTTTTGTTCCCCCTGGTTAGGAGCTTTGA
>JAWLRI010000032.1:3905828-3982288 GCA_034781795.1 Crypturellus tataupa | reverse complement strand
CCTTTCCTTTCCTTTCCTTTCCTTTCCTTTCCTTTCCTTTCCTTTCCTTTCCTTTCCTTTCCTTTCCTTTTTTCTTTCCATTTCCCTTCCCTTTTCCGCTCCATTTTCCCTTCCCTTTTCTGCTCCATTTTCCCTTCCCTTTGCTTTCCCCTCTCCTTTCCCTTCCCTTCCTCTTTCGTTTGCCCTTGATTTCCCCTTCCTTTGCTTTTCCCTTCTCTTCCCTTTTCTCTTCCCCTTTCTCTTTTCCCTTCCCTTCTCCATTCCCTTTTCCCTTCCCTTTCCTTTCTCCTGTCTTTTCCCTTCCTTTCCCCTTTCCTTTCACCTTGACTTCCCTTCCCTTCCTTTCACCTCTCCTTTCCCTTCCCTTCTCCTTCCCTTTCCCCTCACTTTCCCTTCCCCTTTCCCTTCCTTTTGCTTCCCTTTTCCCTTCCTCTTTCCCTTTTCTTTCCCCTTTCCTTTCCCCTCGCCTTCCCTTCACCCTTCTGTTCCCTTCCCCTCCTTTCCCTTCCCATACTTTCCCTTCCCTTGCCTTCCCTTTTCCTTCCATTTTCTCTTTTCCTTTTCCCACCCCCTTTTCCTTTTCCAACTCCTTTTCCTTCCCTTCCATTCCCTGCCCTTTTCTTTCCCCTCTTTCTCTTTCCCCTTCCCTTCCCTTTCACCTCTCCTTTCCCTTTCCTTCTCCTTTCTTTTCCTCTCACCTTCCCTTCCCATTTCCTTTCTCCTTTTCTATTTTTTCTTCCTACTTTCCTTCCCTTCCCCCTTTTTCTTCCTTATGCCCTCCTTCCCTTTCTTCTCTTTCTCTTTCCCCTCTCCTTCCCTTCCTTTTTCCCTTCCCTTCCATTTCCCCTCCCCTTTCCTTCCTTCCCTTTCCCCTTACCTTTCCTTTTCCCTTCCGCTTTCCCTTCCCTTTCTTTTCCCCTTTCCCTTCCCTTCCCTTTTCCTTCCTTTTTCCCTTCTCTTCCCTTCCCTTTCCTTCCCCACTCCTTTCCTTTCTGCTCGCCTTCCCCTCACCTTCCCTTCCCTTTTCCATTCTCTTCCCTTTTCCCTTCCCCTTTCCCTTTTCCCTTCCCCTTTCCCTTTTCCCTTCGCTTCCCTTTGCTTCCCTTGCCTTGCCTTCCCTTCCCTTCCCTTTCCTTCCCTTCACTTCCCTTCCCCTCCCTTTTCCTCTCTTCCCTTCCCTTCCTTTCCCTTGCCTTTTTTCTTTTCCTTCACCTTTTCCAGAAGTTGGAAACTGCTATCAAAAAAAGATGGTAAGAGTGGTTTTGTTGCAAAACAATTGAAACTCTAATTAATCTTTAGTAATAAACCAGCAAGTTCGATTAAACTAAAAAAGCAACTTAAGATGCAAACACCTCATTTGCCATTGCCAGTACCAGGTGAGTTGGCGTACTCTGTGATGTGGCTGTTTTTACCTTCATCTGCAGGTATTACCAGGCAACTAGCTGGGGCAACATGTACCAGAACACTTCAGATCTTTACTACGTCTTTGTTTTTAAGACGCTTACAGCAGTTTTGTTCTTTTCTATTTTTTTTTTTATTTCTCCTCATCAGAACTATCACAGTCTGCAGCAGTGCTTGCACGTCCCTGGCAAGGGTAGATCTTGTGCCCACTTGGGAGGTGAATTTCCCTGTGGAGCTGGATTACATAGGGTGTATTTTCCCAGTGTTCCTTAACACTGACCAGCAGCTTGTGTTCTTGTCTAACACAATTGAAGCGGCTTTTGTGCACTGGGTTTACACTCTGGCCATGTTTTCCCCTGCCAGGAGCAGGAGTTTCACAGCGCCTGTGGTGGGAAGGCTGCAGGTGGGGTGACCGGGCACTCCCTGCAAGGCCCTAGGATTCTGGAACGGGCCTCTCTCCGGGCCGTCCCTTCCCTGCAGAGGCGGGCAGTTTTCAGGGATTGCAGGAGCAGGGAAGGGGAGAGGCATCAGGCAGCCACAGCAGGGTCGCTGCATGTGGTTTTTGGCTCATAAAACTCCTAGGGATATTACAAGAAGGAACTTTGATCCTTGAAATCTTCAAACTTACATTAGCAACCTCTGCAGTTATTCCCATTTCAGTCAAATAAGCCCATTTTAGAGCATGAGAATGTAGGATTGCCCAGTCGGTAGGGGTGAATATATCTCCATGTGAGCAAAGGTAGGTATTTGAGCAGATGCTCCCTGAAATCCAGGTATGTGAGAGGCTAAAGAGTTGGGTTTATTGTAGTGAGCAAGGTTCCCCACAGAGCTCGCCCTCCTGCGGCAGCTTCTCTTGCCGAAGCCGCATTCAGGTCCTCATCTCACCTGGACTTTTTTCAAACTGTGGCCAAGTTACTCTTTACACCTAGATGGCAGGTTTGTCCTATCTAATCGCAGCTCTTCTCAGATACAGGGACCCGCCTACAACCATCTTCTTTGCAATGGCCCTTTACAAATTTGTCTCTTGCATCTCCCCTTTCAGGCTTCTCTTTCTCTGATTAACTTGCTGGTGTGATCCAGGCGTCCTCTCCTGGGGAGCTTGTTTAAAGCCCCCTCTCATCATGCTGCTTCCCTGAGGCAGCTCTAGGTTTCATCTGGGTTTCCCGCATGGCACCAAGCTTGAATGAGGCTGAAGGGGCCCTCACACTGCCGAGGAGGGTTGTATTGCCCTTCTTTTACTTTTACAAGTATTTTCCTGATTTAGGTTTCTTGCCTGGGGAGACTAAGGCAGCAAGATCTGCAGGGCCTGGGGTGTTAGCGCTGCGTGGGTGAGGTTTGGAGTTGAGCTGCCCAGCCACAAACAACAGGGGACCTCTAGTGGCATCAGACCCTGCTTGGGCACGTGGCTGGAGCCCAAACGGTCCTGTTGGCTCCCCAGAAGCGCTTCACAGTGTCTAGGGGAAAAGCAAAGCCTCTTTCTTTGTGTAACAGAGGCTGCTTTGGTTAAAACTATGTCAGAGAGGGACGTGAATGTGTGTTGCAGAGACTGTGTTGTCACAGACTTTGCAGTTGGGCTCACCTGGTAAAGTTGTTTTCAACAGTGCAACAGTGCCCGTTTGGCTCAGGTTTATATTGCGGCACAGCAACTTTAGTGCAAGTCTATGCGTGTGTAGGGGGGCAAGCTTAACTCTAAGGGACGCATCAAGAAAAGGGTACCCACAATCAAACAAAGAGGTTTAATGTAAACATTATCTATTTTGTTTTTTAGTACGAATTTTCTTCTTCAGAACAAATGCAACGTCCAGAAGGCCGCCTGCAGCAGGATAGGGCCGCCTAGCTGGGCCATCTGCCACCTGTCTCTGGAGGCTGTTTTGGAGGAGTCGGCCAGAGAACAGGTCTGCCCAAGGCAGCTGAGATGCCCCATGTCTGGTGCGATGGTGTCTTAGGCAGCTGGTGCTCTCGCTGTGTTTCCCTTAGAGGTGTGCGGACTGAGATGACTGAGGACTGAGTTTCCTGCGATCAGACAGAGCTGGCATCTTGCAGCAGATATGAGAACATCCTCTCTTGCTCTGAGAGTGCATGGCCTTTGCATAAGCCTTGAGGCACCTTCAAGACCCACCATTTGCCCTCAGCATCTCTGTCAAGGTGCCGGTTTCAGACCCACCCCGAGCAGCACCCGAGCAGGCCAGTGACTTGCGGCAGTTTCGCTGTCGGCTTTGGGTGCTGGGGTGCTCACAGACGCCCGGGAAGAGCGTCTGCAAAAAGGGAGTCTAGAAACCAAGTCAGGCTTCATACTGCATTTCAGGTGACTTGTTAGAATGCCCTGATTACACCCGAGAGTGGCAATTAAGCAGGGCTAATATTTTACAGCTTTATCTCCCTCAGATTATGCTGGCATTTCACATTCATGTATGGAGAAGGAGCTTGTGCCTGCTAGAATGCTAACAGTATTCTATTAGTATTAGTCCCTCTGTGCCATTCCTTTGGAGATCAGAACGTGTCACTATGGCTTGTGCAGCAAGAGTCTGCATTCAGGATGTGGAACAGGCAATGAACTAACAGTGACGTGAGCTGCAACAGGCAGCAGGACCTGGCTGTGAGTGTCGCCTGGATTGCCACCTGTCTCTGGAGCCGACCATCAGCTGGCAGGCTGTAGCTGTCTTCATGGCGAAGGCTTCACAGCTTGAAGTTGCTAAAGCCTGGAACCGAATTCCCATTTTGTCTTGGAGGGTTTTTCTTTGCAGAAAGGGGGAACATTTGCACCTCTGCTAGGTGCCAGTAAGAGGCTGCACCAAGGGACTCTGCACTGTAAGGCTGGAAAGCTCTGGGTCTGTTGTAGACAAAACCCACACGTTTCTTTGCAACAGCCTGAAGTGTTAGCTGGGTAGCAGGAGAAAATTCATCACCTTATTCCCTTCTTTTTCCCCAAAAAGGAGGAAGCAGTTGCAGGGACGCTCCCTCAGCATCCTGGACGCAGCCAGGGATGTTACCCTGGGGAGGAGGCGGCAGCAGCACTGAGCGGACACCAGTCGTCAACGTTACTGAGAAAACAGGTGCATCTTGACACGCACACAGGCACCCTGAGGGTGCAACATTCAGGAATTTACCAACTACGTGAGGTATAAAATAAACATAACTTGGAGTAACACAATAATATGGATTTTTATTAAGAATTCTCTGCCCATGGTAGATGCTATAGGAAATAAATAGAAATACGCCAAAAACAAGAGGATTTTCTTCCCCAGTTTTATTTTCACAATGCTTGCTTCAATGAAAGATTGAAACCATCAAACTAAAACAGATATTATATACTAAGAGCATTTACAATATTTACAGAGCATACATATTTTGCTCAACAGGCAGTTACAGCAACTTGGAATGAAAGTGCAAGTGAAAAGCAGCCCTGGTTGTAAAAGTTCAACTTTCCTGTTGCTTCTGTTTTCTGTATGAACTAGAAAATGCGCAAGTGGTAAATTCATGTCACAGCAAGAAAAGTTGTCACCGCGCAGTGAGCGAGCCCTGCTGACTTTTATTTACACCTAAATCTAACCCAGCAGAAACCTATTCCTTTTTCAAGAGAAAAAAGAAAAAAAGATTAATGGCTTCAAAAGTGATTTTTTTTATTAATTTCTAACTGTGACCAGCAGAACCTTTCATTTGTCCCATTTACTGTGCAAATAGATAGCAATTAAATTCAAATGCTCCTTTGTATTAAATGCTAAAATATATTTTCACCTCCTTATTATACATGCTGTAAAATTACACTAAAAAGTTCAAGCTTTAGGAGTAACAATTGCCTATTTATATTACATATAATTTTTACACGCAAGATAAAGACACATCCAGCTCCTTTTTGCTTTGTTTCAATACAAGTGCTTGCAGAAGTCCCATGCTGATATTTTGTAGAGCTGATGTTATTATTCCCAAGTGCTCCTCAGCGCACAGGCACCCGCTCAGAGGTGGTCGCAACGGGATCCGCGTTATTGGGACTGTGTCAGATGCCCCAGGGCAGCAGATGTTCCCAGAGCTGGATCTCCGTCGTGAGACCATACCTGGGGCTGCTTTTCTGCCACCAGCCACACATGTGGGACCTAACCTAAGTGCAAAGCAGAGGGTGCAGTGGCCTCTGGGCCTTGTCGCACGTAAACAAACCCAGCCCTGATGCAACAGGCCCAACCTGTCACCTCTCCTAGTGATTTTCTCCATGTTTCCCCACTTCATGTAGCACCAACCATTTAAGATTTTCACCTTCAACATATATATATAAGCATTAATTTATATATATTTACACACACACACACACACACACACACACACTTCCCTTACCCACATAAACATATGCAGCATCAATATGTTCATTGTAAGGAGACTTACAATAGGTTGGAGAAATTAAATTGTATTACTTTACAGTACACTAAAATAAAATTTGGACATTTATGCTTTTTGTTCATAAAAGTAATTTTCATTATCTCAAAAAAAAGTTTATATTTTAATTTGCATTAAGAGAGGTCACATGATGAAAAAAGTTAGAAAACGGCTATGTTTGAGAACTAAAGAACATCAATTTTCCTCTTATTTGTTCCACAGAGTCTACTGAATAGCTGCTTCCCACACAAATTCTTCATTCCCACTCCCATACTGCCGCCTAGGTTTGCTTGAGGATCTTGCATGTCTTAATAAATGGTAACGCAACAAAGAATTTGACATCCAATCCTGCACAGTGCACACTCATCACATCAGTGGTTGTCCCCTTCAGTGAATAACACATGAATAGAACAGCACTTAAACCTCACTTTTAACCCAGGACTTCGAGGTGCTTTGAAAAATTCCCCCTATCTGCACGTGAGGGAAGAGGTACAATGAACCAGGCTTGAGTCAGTGCCCCCATGGAAACCAAGAACCTAAGCTCAGTTTCCTGGCTGGGAGAAGTATCTGGTTGCCCCATCTCGTCGGGTGAGCTCCACTCGTGGACACGCACACTTGTTCATAACCCAGAACACGAAGCAGCCCAGGGAACTCCAGTGTGAAGACATCATCTCCCTTGGAAGCATGAAATGGTTTCATAAGAGAAGCCATTTCATTAAAAACTGAGCTGAGTTTAAACCTTCATAGTCAAGGAGTAAATATTAGAAGTCAGGCTTTGCCTAGCTGTAAGTACTGCTTTTAGCAGGCAAAAGATTATTTACTGTCAAATGATATGGCATACCTCAGGGTGCATTTTAGATCAAACAAGCATTGCTGGGACATGCAGGACAGAACTGATTTCATTAAAATTTGTTCTATAAATATCTCCATGACAGTACAATCTCACTATTTCCACATGTTAGTAGTTCTAATCCTGGACAATTTAAAATAAAATGTGTTTTTGCTTTTTTGCTTGTTTTGCCTGTCAAGCTAGGTGCTGTAGGAAGACTGATGCCATTCATTTTATTTCCTGAAACACATTGCAATCGTATGGTTATTTTGCAAGCATTTTGGCTACGTTGGGAGTATCAGATCTCCTCTGTTCTTATATGAAGTCCCAGATCTCACACTGATTGTGGGAAGGAAACACCTCCTCTCCTGCCGCCCGCAAGCTGCTCCTCCTGCGTTGCCCATCTTGACGCACGTTCGTGACGCATTTCCACCCCCGGCTCTGCAGCAGTGTTTTCCTACATGCCTCCACTCTGACCAGTTATCCTCTCAGAGAGGGCTGCAGGATCCCTTTTTCAACCAAGTGAGATTTCAGAGTCTTATAGACATCTAATTGCTGCTCTGGCTGAAGGATCAGTAGTTGCTTCAACAGTTTGCTGGGATTTGGACCCCTATCAATTAAAAGAAAAAAAAAAAAAAATCTATCAGTAACAGTTTTAAAGCAACTTTTTTAGAGAGGTTTTATTTTTTCTCTTGCTGCCCAAACACTTTCTTTCCTGTTTTGGGGGCCCCAAAATAAAGCTTTACTTAGTCTAATGATCTCCTCGAGATGCTCAAGCAGTTTAGCAAGTACCACTGTGAAAATACCCTCCCTAGCTGAATCTGAACATAAGCAGAAAAACACTTCTCAGGTTTGCTGTCTGTGGGTCATACCCATATGCATTTATAAAAATTAAGGGCATTTATAAATTCTGATACCTCCTGCCCCAAAGAACTCAAGTGACCAGTTCTAATACTACTATCATTCCAATGATTTCTTCTTAAATGTTGGTGTGGTCCAGGGAAGATGGGTAATATTCTCAACAAGTTGCGTCCCCTCTTTAATCATCATATCTTAATCTTACACAGAAAGGTTATTAATAGTTCTGCAAATTAGATTTTAGAAATGACCTTTGCTAGGTCAACAGTACAGAACAGAAGATTGTGAGAAGACTGATACAGCTCCAAGAAAGGTGTAACCAGTTGGGATGGCCAAAGGCCCGTACGTACCGTATGAAACTGGTGATGTAGACGTGAACAAAAGTGGCCATGAGGTACTGGCAGTCAAAACGATCCATGATCCCGCCGTGCCCAGGGATTGTGTCAGCAAAATCCTTTGGGAGGTGGGAACATAGGCGAAAGAGAAGGTCCCAGTAAGCGCTGGTGGGGCACGGGGTTCCTGCCCCACATGCGCAGCGCACGCAGGGCTCCCGTGCAGCCACTGCATCATGCGCCAGGCCCGCATCAGCGCTGGCCCCTGGCAGGGGGCTGCAGTACAGGGATGAGCTCGAGGTGAGAAGAGGGTCAAGGGATGAAGCCTGTTGGCCACAGTGCTGTCAGAAGGCAGCAGCAGGGCTGGGACGGCCTTGCCAGGACCCAGTCTGGGCGCCTGTCAGTACAGGAACCTCCTCAGGGGCTGTTCCCGTTTTGTGCCTACGCAGCAACAAACTACTTAAATACTGCTACTGCTTGGTCCTCTGAGGTGGCTGCCCCATGAACAGGTATTTGCAAGAGAAGTGGCAACTTGAGAATTCTTTTTGTCATTTAACACTCTCTTTGAAAAATGTGTTGCCAATTCACCAGCCTGCTTTTCATTGATCTTCTGGCAAACATTCAAAAGCATGAAACAGGTATGCAACATAAATACACTTAATCAAACTATGTAGGGAAAAAAAATAACTCTTTGAAAAGTTTCTGATGTAAACAAAACTCAACAGACCATATTTATGATACCCAAGACTGTCCTTGAAGTACCTCTATCAACAAAACCAGCATTATGTATCCTTTCCCTCTTCCCTGCTCCATTGTGGACTCTCTCAGTAAAATCCCAATTTTAGTCCCACAAGGAGATTGTTTAACTCACTGCCAACAAGCCCTGTGCTTGCGACACCCATTGCAGCTCTTTCAGCAGCATCTTTCCCCTCCCAAAGCCCTCCTGAAACACACGTTTCTCTGGTGCTCTGGCAGGGCAGCACGCAGGGTTACAGGCAGCCAAGTGCCGGGCAAGGCCCCGGACCCAGGCAAGCACTGAGCACACATGGATGCAGGGAGCAAGCAGGAGCCCCCGTAAGGAAGCGCTGGGCAGAGCGGGGTCCTTGCACAGCACGGGTCAAAACTGCTGGACACAGGGAGCACCAACGGTTAGCAACAGGATACAAACTGTAGCAAGGTGGCCAAATGTCTCACGCCTTGAGGAGCCTGACGTGTCACCATCCGCGCGTGACACCAGTATGTCAGTACAAGACACACAACCAGCACTTGAAGGGAAAACTGCAGTAAGCAGCTGCCAGGTGGCTACAGGTCAGCTTAAAAACTTGAGTAATATCACATCTTGTTTGCCTAAAGCACTTCCGAGCCATGACTTGGAAGAGCAAGTATCAATCAAAATATGAAAATAAAGTACTAAGTTGCCAGCACTGAGTCCTATGGCGATTACAGAGTTTTAAGAATAATATAGAGAAACATCTGATAAAAAAAAGTCCTGCTACTCAAGCTAATAAAGAGCTTCAACATCTCATCTTAACAGGAAAACTATGCAATATCACTACAATCAATAATCTTAGCCCCCTATATAGCTCAAAGAGGACAACCAAAGCAAAAGCAGCTCCCAGGAGAGAGTACTCACCTTGATTTTGAAAGCTCTTTTAAATCCACTTGCAAAGAATCCTCCAAATGGGCCAATTAGAGAGGCAAACGTTGCCAACGCAATGCTATGCATCTGAAATGGGTACATATTGACCGACTCCTACAAGGCAAACACCAAGCAAAGTCTTTCAAAAGGTTCCAAGAGTGCAGACATTTCAGTTTAAGTATCTCAGAGCAGTGCTGTTACACAGCAACACAGGCCATAAAGCACCTGGCTTTCCTGAGGGAGGGTAATACTTTACAGAAAGGAAGAGTTCAGATACATTAGAGGCTACTGCTGAAGGCAGCATGCAGGGCGGCAAAAACAGTGAAACAACCTGGAATACAAATGTTGTATTCTGCAGACAATTCATTAGTTAAACAAAAAAATACCATCACTAGCTTTATAACACACAGTGAGACTCTAAGCCTTCACCTGCTCTGCTTATCCAGTTTCCTTCCTGGTGTCTTGCATTTCCTGCAGAGAAATGAACTTTCCACAATTTCCTAGATAATTCTGAAGACTAAGTGGCTGAATGCTCTAAGAAAA
The DNA here is from genome assembly GCA_034781795.1 of Crypturellus tataupa. Taxonomy (NCBI): domain Eukaryota; kingdom Metazoa; phylum Chordata; class Aves; order Tinamiformes; family Tinamidae; genus Crypturellus; species Crypturellus tataupa. The sequence goes on along the minus strand of JAWLRI010000032.1, from coordinate 3,972,321 downwards.
GTGTTCACCTTCATTCAACTCACTATCACAGTCACTCAAGTGCTCTCAGGAGACAGATATGAATTTAGCATCAATTTCCCATACTAACACACTGTAATAATAAGAAATAAAGAAATAAAAGCTTTGCCTCCATTAATACTTCTGCCTTTGCATATGAACATATATTTTTCCTTTCATCTTGTCCATAGACTTCAAGATTGCTTTGATCTGTTAAGTACTTATAGAGAGGACCCTTCCAGCAGGTACCTGCCTTCCTTCCTGACAGATTAGCACCAACGTAGGTAATATTTTTGCTCAACTTATCTTTGAGCACTTCTAAGGCAGTGACACTAAGTTCTGCCTTTGGGGAAATATTGTGTTGATCTCTTCCCTGAGCGGTAGTTGGGAATTCCCAAGTCTTGCACTCCAGTTTGCATCACGGCCAACACCACTTGTCTTTGCAAATACTCTGGGCAGCAATTTTGAGCCAAGTTTGGTTGGGGTTAACTAGTCATGTGGTCAAACAGAAAACTTGTGTTGACTTGGCATATTAAGAAGGTTTTTTTGCTGGGAAAAACACAAGGCTCGACATATCTTACACCAAGCAAGAAATCTCCCAGACTGACACTCAGCTGTATTTCTGAGAGAGAACATCAGCGGCTGAATAATGGAAAAGGCCACTGCAAAAATAAATGAATTTAATTTGACCTTTAAGTGGTAAAACTGATTTTGTCCTCAGAACTTCTCAGAGTTTGGCCAAATGGAGCCAATAGAGCATGGGAAACTATCATGACACCTGTTAAACTATCCTAGAGCTGGGTGACATTCTCTTCCCCTTGTCCTTTACTGAAAGACACAGCATACCCGGACAAAATAGGATACTGCTCTTTGCTCAATTCACATTATGAAAGTCTTTTTATTAAGTTTGTAACTAAATCAGCACCTCACAATCTCAGTCCTTGGAATAATGATGCTCTCATTCAGAGTGAACTAATTGCTTCTTTTAGATGTAAATTTGCTTTTAAGAAAAAGCAACAGTAGCCATTCATTCCCTTTAGTCCTCAGTTTTTGCAAGTGACTACTACAACACCTACCTGAACCTGGGGCTTCTTACCGCAACCCTATGGACTTTCCCCATGAGATATTAAAGCTCAACACAGGCAATGCCTGTGGTCTTGCTTGGTATTCTCTACTCATTCTTTGTGCTGAACCCACGAACACACAGAAGAGGAATTGCTACCAAGTCTGTTCTGTGTTTATGATCTCCTCTTTGCCCTAAACGAAAGGCTATGAGAGACTGTTTTATTCCTGCTAGGCATCTCCTTCCTGGCCAAGTTCCTCTAGAGTCTGTGATGCAGGAAGCGCCGCTTTTGATAGTATCGTGACTGCAAACCTGCTTCCTCACAGGTAAGGAGACAGTTCACCTGGAAGAACTTGCGAACTGGGTGCAAAGAGAAGGGTGGGTGACGAAATGACATGGAATTAGTGTCAAGAATCTTTTTCAGCCTACACAGAAGTTGTGGCAGAAGTTAACCCACAAGATGCTATTTGACAAAGAAATAAGTCCAGTCCAGTAGCTGCAAACGAGTGAAGTCCTCAAAGCTATTAACCTGGGCCCAGACAAATCTCTGCTGTATTTAGCACAGCAGACACTGGCTGTTCTTGCAGTGTGCCACACACAGGCCCACAGCACTGATTCCTGTCTTACCCTTTCAAGCTTGCTCAGTGTAAACGTTTCTACAAAAAAAAAAAAAAAAAAAAAAAAGGTTGCCTTTCCCTTTTTTTTTTCTTCCCCCTTGTTAGGAGCTTTGAAGGCACATTCTTGGTTTAGTAACTCTTGGAGATGTTCCGTCTCTCTTGGTGTGGAAAGCTGAGGTGCTGGCTCAGTCAGCATCTATTTCTGCACTATGTAAAAGGAGTAACTAGAGCTGACATCCAGCAAAATACTGTTATTATCAGTAGGGGGATATTTTGCAGCTTGAAACTAAGCCTGTATGTTTAGGATTGACCCTTGAATGTGTGTTTCTAGAGAGTGTTTGGGTTTTGCCTTGTATGGAAAGTTTTTGTGTGGTTGTTTTTGCTGTGAAAGCTATGGACAGAAAAATACAATCAGAGAACTGGATTTAGGTTTTTGGCTATTTTTTTTCTTACGCTGAAACTTTTGGGAAAATTAAATAAAAACCAGGACAGTTCACAGAGCAGTGGTTGGAAATCCAGTTTTAAGTGCCTCTAGACACCCACTGTGCAGCTGAGATCTTGTATTTATGAATTAAAAACACCTGCAAACATCAGAAAACACACGTTTGTATTTATTTCAAAATCTTGCTAATATATTCTGACCTGCTATTTCATCTTCTGTTTAGAGTTTAGAGTAGTTTCTTGTTTAAAATCATAGTTTCAGAGAGGCTGACATATACTGATTTTGAACAAAAACCTTTTATTTTCTGCAAGTATATAAGAGATTTTAATTCTCTTTAGTATCTTAGAACCACTTAAAGTAGCATGTAGCTATTCTTAAGTGACATATGTTTAATACTTTAATATTGAGGAGGAAGTGCATCTTTTTTTTTTAAGGGAAACTTAAAATGGCTAGTGGAAGAGCTAAGCTCAGCACACTGTTTTCCTAACAAGTGCACAAAAGAAAAATCAATTTCTAGCATGACAGCCTAGGGTTGTTAGAAAAATGAGCCATATCACTGACATGGTAGAGCACTACAGGTAGTAGAAAAAGACTTGGGGGTATGACAGCACCAACAGGGAAAGGTTTGTTTTATTTCCCTTGTTTGTAGTTTATTCTGTAATTTATTTCTTTTTGGGTGCTCTCTCCCCATCCCCAAACTGGCCAACTGGTTAGTTTACCAAATGGTAAGACTTTTCCAGTTTCCCTTCTATTACTCTGGGGGTACTTAACTTCACAATTAAAATAAAAATAAATGTTTCAAACACTAGCTTGTTAGAAAATACCTTTTTAGGGAAACATTTGACTGGATGATGTTTTCTACTTTTAGCTTTTATAGTTTTGAAGTTAATGCTGCAAACTTGTTGGTCACAGGAAAAAGGGGAACAAAACAGAATTTCTAGTTTCAGCAATACCTGGCTACTTTTAATTTTTTTTTTTGACTTAGAAATAGTCTTGTGCTTATTTTTCTTAAACAATGTCACTGTTGTCAAATGCCCACATAAACTGAATACAAAGTGCATCTTCACATGTTTGTGCAGCTGAGCTTATGGCATCACTCTGTTAGCTAAGTGTCAGAATTTGTTTTTACAAGCATTTATTTTCTGTGATTCTGTGAGTGGTTCAGTGCCTCGCTGAAGTTTGTCCTACATGGAATCTCTATGTGGCAAATAAATTAAAACTTACATTTTATGGCATATTCTACAATTGTTTGGACTACCTGCTTTGACAGGGAGACTAGTTTTGCACCTGCTCTCCTGTATCTAGGAAATTGGCTGCCGATTTCTATCTGTCTTTGTCTTTCCATCCTTGGTTTTCCCTGGTGGTCTTGTTTGTTTAAATACACCGAACTACAGCCAAGGGCTTAAATTGAAAGACTTACCTCCTTTTCCTGTGTTGTAGGAAGAAGATCTTAGACATAGGAGTGCAGAGGTCAGGGGAGAGTGTACAGAGTGAGTGGTAACTGTAACAATACTATTCCAGGATATAAGAATTTAATTATTAAAGCTGGCAGTGATATCAATTTTAAGATTATATAGGTATTTTTGTATATAAATTTGATCTTACACTTACATTTGTATTGTAATAATGATAGTGACTGACAGTAGTTCCTCATTTCTGCTGTTCTTTTCACCCTGCCATGCCCCATAAAAGTCGTTGCTCTGTTAGCTGGAAATGATACGACTGCCTAAGACATCCAAATATGCTATAATAGATTAAAACATGAAGCAGGCAAAAGTCTTATTTATATCCTTGAAATACTGGCGGAAATAGGAGTTGGACAAAGTGGTTAATATCTAAGCCTGGCTTTTGGCCAGGACACTGAGGCAAATGCCTAAAAAGAGTGCTGGGGAATCTCTTGTTGTTAATTCCTCTGCTTTGTGTTGGGGGTTAGCATGGTTAGGGAATAAAATTCTTCTTTTGTGGGGGAAAGAGAGGCAGGACAAAGATATGTTTTTTTCATGCGAATTGCTCTTTGTAAATCAAAGCCAGTGTTTTTATTATTTTTTAACAAGAGTTTCCACAGAGATCTAAAAATCAAGTTTTACATAAATATATTAGCTTTAAGCTCTGGAACACCAGGAGCTCAGAGCTTATTCTATGTTTCTGTGGGAAAAATGGAAAGTTCTTCCTTCCTGTTAGATTCCAGAGCAGGTAAAACTGCAAGGTAATAGATACACTGCTCACTTGTTTTCTTAGCAGTACTTAATGCTAGGCCTGCCCCAGGCTTCGGACCGGAGCAGTGATAAAGGTTTCAGCCATTTTCAGGCAGAAGTTTGACAAATTCTTTTGTCAGGGAGTATCACTCTTTTATGACATTTTGTCTTCCCTGCTTTTGAAGTGCTGCCCGTATGAGTCACGGAGCGATCCTGGGCGGTGTTCCATTAATTACTGAGTAAATAAAATCCATGTCTCTTCCACATGTAGATTCCAAAGAGTTTCATAGAGTGCAGAAATATAAAATGGCAACAATTTTGTTGCAGCTGAAAATGATTGACCTTGAAAACGTGTAGAGGCTGAGTGATTAGATCACAGATGGTAATCAATGATATGTACTTGCATAAAATGAAGAAGCTGCATTTCTGATATAGTGATATATAGCCTGGTGATGATCATCATTATGTTACTGTAAATCAGAAGAAATCCTGGTATAGAAAAGGGACGATTTTTATTAAATATGTCAAAGTGAGCCACAGGAGTCAGGCTTGTATTTACTTCAAAGTATTTGATGGTCTCATTGAAAAATGGAAAGAAACCTCTGTCTTAAAACACATAACTCTCAGAGCATGGTATTGATGTTCTTGGTGTGAACAAAATTAGTCCAACTTGAAGGAAGCTTCAAGCTTTGTTGGTGCAAGAACTGTTCTGAACTCATTCAGAGCTGTTTTACTTCCTAGACTACTAAAATAATGTTAAAGTCTCTTCAGATGTGGTCCAAGTTGGTTGAAGGGGCGGTTAAATTTTCCAGGCATTGTAACTCTTCAGTGATTTGTGAATACAAAGGCCTTCTATTTCCAGGCTTTAGACCTTTAATCTTCACAGGCACAGATGTTCAGGCAGAGTTTTTATACAAAGAACGGAAACCCAAATTATTTAAGCTGGTAGTATTTACACTTACCATGTACTGTAAAATTCAAATAGCTTACTACTTCTCTGATTAAAGGCTTCCAAAATGCACTGAAGGATTAAAATAGCAGAGCATGCTAACCAGGCAGACGTACACATTGTGTCATGGTGTTTTGTTTGGCCTCTGCTCCATTTCTCTGCTAGCTGTGAGAGATGAGTTATCTGCAGATTTTTAGGGGATTTTGGTAGATTATTTTAAACAAACCACTGATGTTCCACATGTTTTTTTTGTAAGAAGCATTTAAAATGTGGCTGTTCCAAGTGAATGTCTATAAAATGAACTGTAAAGACTTACTGCTGGGAAATTGTTATGGCTGTGTAGGTTTGGCCTTTATTGGAAATCAGCTGGACTAATATTGGAAGAATATTCCTTAAAGATGGTTTGAATGGTGAAAGAGTTAAGCCGCATTCATATATGTGTTTACAATGCTGACAAGGAAGTACTCTAATGTTACACTTGAAGAGGTTCAAAAACCAAACTGTTATTTCTTTATCCATTCTTTATCCATTCCATACTCTACTTTGAACGTTGAGTTCCTTTGTAGTTTCTGTATGTCAGTCTACTTTTATTTCTGCAGTCTTGGAATTTTTAGAGGACAAAAACTAGCTCTGACTTTGTGAGACAGATCTTCAAGCTGTCCAAAGCATCGTGAACTTACATTTGGAATATTGTGGGCAGCATTGCATCATCATGTCAAAATGTGGGAGTGGAAAAGATCCCAGGAATGAGAGAATGAGGATTATCTATGTTCTGGCCTGTTTTTTCTTACAGAGAGAGACTGAATAGATTAGGACTGTTGAATTTAGGAGAGAGATTACCAATTTGGATAGGATTCATAATTTTAAAACATCATGGTCTGGAGAAAGCGAATACAGGATGATTATTCTTCATTTATTGCAATATAAAATATTTGGGACACAGCATGAAATTATGAAGTAGCAAGCTCAATGAGAAGTAGTACTTTTTTTCAGACAACATACAACTACATTGTAAAATTCACTCAGGATATTTTGCAAACGGAAATTATAAATAGGGCAAAAGGGGGATTAGTTGTATTCGTGGAGGTGAAGTCCATTAGTGGCTATTAAACACAACTCTTTGCAGAGGGTCTGTGGAAGGGAAGATGCTTCCCTGAGCACGCGCTGTTTCTGTTTTTTAAACTTTGCTGCTTCTGCGCAGTTAGAAGTAGTAGTTAAATGGGCTTTTGATTTATCCTCTTTTTCTACTTTTATGAATGGTTCATTTGCATGTCTACTGAAGTTTAATAGGATTAAATATCCTACAGTATTTTAAAATCAATGTTTGTCACATCACAACTGCACAGTCAGTTCTCTGCTTCATGCGCAACTAGTTATACTTGAAATACTTGTGGCTTACAGTTCAAGTGATATTTCCTCTTCAGGGACGTTCTCACATAGTATAATTTCAACAACTGCTCCTTAAATCCCGAGATGTGGACATTATTTCTAACTTGTCTGGTGGAGGTGATACTAGAAATTTGCATTGTATTTCAATAGCTGGTATACTGAGATTCTTGATTCAGGATCAAAGTGATCATACATGTTTGCTGTATTGTATGAATCCAAGAGAAACTGTTCTATTATTCTAAATGCATAGCATATTTTAAATGCAAGCATACTGTCATGTTTCATTTAATAAGATCTAAGCCTGTCATATAGTAAAAGTGGGGAAAAGCTCAAGAGTTTTCATAAAGGACTCTAGCTACAAGATTGACAGGTATTAAACAAATTATATTAGGCAAAGATTAACAGAGAAATAGTTTACATAAAAGCTACTAATTCTATAGAATAATTTTAGATTTCAGAAATTCTTAGCATTTAAAAATAAGTAAAGAATATATCTGCTTATTCATCCCTCTTGTATAGTCTATTGTGTGAATTCAAATAAATTAAAAGGTCTTATTTGTATATCATTTGTAATTTTTTATCCAGGGAGTCAGAAGGCAGAGATGAAATTTCTAATTTTTTGTCATTCTACACATTTTCTGTTTTCTGCAGGTGCTAACAGATAACTAATAATTTGGAAGATATGTATTTTAATAAGCCCAGGTAGACAAGTTTCTAAGCCACTAAGTGTAAAGATTTTGCTTGTTCTCTCACAGTTTATACCTTTCTTTTGTCTATCCTGTTGGAGTAATGAGCATTACTGAACACTGAAGAGGTCCTATGTATTGCAAATATTTTCATATTTTACAGGAGCAGCAGCAGAGATTCTTGCAAGAATGCTTTCATGCTAAGTTGTTTGGCATCTGCAATAGTTTTTTATATTTTACACAGGCAACTGCTGGGAGAGCTTAGAGAAATAAGCAAGCTGAATCACTGATGTTATAAGAGGTAACGCTGTAAAAACAGATGAATTTAGTGGATCTTGTAATGATCTGACAGCTTCTGTATGATACCAGAAACTTACCTGCAGATAAATTTATTGTCTCTTCTGAGTACATGCGTATATAAGCCCACTACTGTCCTAGAAGTAGCTGACACATTCCACAGTGAAGCCTGCAAAGGTCAGTGTCACACTATCTACCGCTAAAAGGGACAGTACAATAATCCAGAGGGCCTTTAGTTGATTTTTTTAATTATTTTTTTTATTCACTAGCACAAGATCTTTGTTATAGCAACATCCACCATTAACTGGCACTATTGTTATAGGATTTGGCTGATCAATTAGTAAGCAGGAGCTGGAATGGAGTACAGTGCTTGTTTCAAGAAAAAAAAAAATAAAAAGCTAAAAAACAATGAAAGAAAATTTAAAAAGAAAGGGGGGGGGAGGGGTTGCTATAGTGTTATTACACACTGAGTATACAGGGGACTTTCAACCTTGCACGGAAGTGAAAAATATATGGTAGTGTTTCTACCCCTGAAAGTACAAGGGACACTCAGCCTCGCGAGGAGTCCTCTTAGGCAGCATCCCAGGTAAGGGCCGGGGAGGGATACTCACATCAGGGTCCAGCTGGAGGAGTTGTTCAGGTGCTGTTCCTGATCCCTGCTCAACTCATACCTGCTAGACTCTGTCCTGTATCCCCTTTGGAAAGGACTATGTGCCTGTGCTAAGGTCACCCTCACAAGGAGGGCCTTCCAGTATCTTCAGGTGAGTTTGGCCCCTTATCAGGTGTTTGCAAGCATAGAGTTGGGTCTTTCTTTGCAGATGTTAGCGAAGTGGGACCATCCTGCCTCCACAGGACTTGCCCCTTCCCTTTGCTGTTGGGAAGGCACTGAAAGTGTCTCCGTCAGTTTTCTGGTAGACTTTTCTGCCATCCCTGATAGGCTTTTCTGCCGTTTGTCTGGCACGTTGGCAGAGCTCATGCACTTCAGCAGTTTTGTTGTTAACTTTTTTTACTCGCCCATCACTCTGGAACTGCAGCATCAAATTTTTCTCTTCAGAAAACCTAGAAAAATGAGAACACAAGCAGGGTTATAATAAATTAAAAAATGATTGACAATCAGTGTTTCCCGATCAAATGAAACTCTGATATGTTTAATTATGGACAGTGTGTATGTGTATATATGTACATATATAGTGTGTATATATATATATGTATGTATATACTCCTCCCTCCCATATATCAGGCCTGTATATGTGGGGTGGGGGACTGGGCTGGCAGTGTGTGGAAACTTGTGGATCTCATTCCAAAAAAAATTGGAAAAGGTGCCTAGGACTGAGTACTATTTGTTACAAAAGCACCTAAAATGCCTGAGCCACTATTATGAGTTATTATGTGAAGTGTGGAACTAACCCTTAAAAACAATCCAGGATTGAATCTACCTGCCATACTGACTTGCCAACAAGAAATTCCAATAGTGCTGTAGGGATACAATTATTTCAATAAAGTTTTTGTAGAAATCTTGAAAGAAGGTATTAAATTTATATCCTGGACAAACAAATTTTTTTGCTCTTGTAACAGCTGTATTTTGTATTCTAAAAGTAAAGCTAGTAAGGGAAGAGCTAGTCCTTTATTTTTCTACTTGATTTTGATGAGTTTATTTGAAGCTTAAAGGTCTTGTAGGTACCACACACTTATACACTGGTGTAAAGATTAGATTTTATTAACATCTATGGGATTTTAGGGATTTGGATCTGGTGTTTCATTAGTGGTGTATATTCCTTGTGCATTCATGTGCCTGAACTGAAGAAAGTTCATTCAGTCTTTCATACCTGTGTCTATTCCTGAGTTTACAGGACTCATCAAAGCCAATTTCAAAGAAATAAAAATAATTTACTAAGTAATACTTTTATTTGTAAAATATGCTTTGTAAAAGCAATTTGGCAACATATTTAGAATTTTCTATTTTTTCCCCCCATCTGCTATGTTGTTCTGGATTCTCAATGGCTTAGCAGAATATCAGTTTATTTTCAGCCCGTTTCTGGGTTCTACCGGTTGTATAAGGCAAAGTGCTACCTAAGATAAACTTCTGCTCTTCTGAAGGATATTACAGATTAGGTCCCCAATCTGTAGCAGCAGTATCTTGAAGAAAACATGAGAGTTTACAATTGTTTCTGAAATAACTCACAACTGTATTCTTCCTGCTATAAAATTGCATGTTCCTGCTTGCAGGAAACAACAATGAAGAGGCATTTAGTACTGCATTGAGAGAGACATGAGGTCGTCTGAAATAGGCAGCAGGTAGATATGTTGTGATGGATTCAACTAATCATACAAGAATGAGCAACTAGAAACTAGCAAAATACAAGAAAACTGGAGGGAGAAAAAAAAAAAGCACAAAATGGTGCACTCATAGAACTCATAAGTAAAGAGAAAAATGAGTTGCCTTGCAAATATCCTTCAGAAAATCTAGCTTCAGTTCAGCTTGTTATTTATTGCCAAAAAGATTGGAAGATGTTTAGTGCGTAACAATCATTAGGAAGAAGATTTACAAATTAGAAAATCTTTTGTAACAACACAAGTAACAACTTGTGAGAGACTAAGGCAGATGTAGGAACTGCAAGCATTGCGCCCATAAAAGCTTGTCTTTGCCTATCATGTTAAGCTGCATCTGGCAAAATGTGCTGCATCTCTTTACAATTCTTGTTCTGCCAGATATTGGGAAAAAAACTACACAAAAGAAAGAAAAGAATAGAATTATGGGATGAAATTAAGAGGGGAAAAAAAATAGATTGAATCTGTAGAGCAAGATATTGGTTGCTGATTCACTTGCAGTAGATAGAAACTTTTAAGATGGAGCATTTGTAGTTAGAAAGAGTATTACTAGGTGACCCTCAGGAGGAATCAATAACGACTTCTGGCAATGTATCGTAAAGGATCTCCCCCTTTTGCTCCCTGAGAGGTTCTGTGACATGAGTTGCTTCTGTGATTTAACTTGGTAGGGTGGAAGATTTTCTGTATAGCTACCATGCAGTTTAAGGAATAAGTTTTAAAGGGAGTTAGGAGAGACCTAGAGTGAGCATTCTCTGAATACCTAGTCTTTTTGAGAAAATTAGCATGTTTGCAACCGGGAGTGCTTTGGATTGCTTTATTATCCCCTTAGCTTTGGGGAAATATCTTAGGGCTATGGGAGAATTCCCTAGTGGCCACAGAGTAACTTGAAAGTCTTAGAACAAAAGGACTGGAAGTGACCTCTGGGTGCTGCAGTTCACCCCCCCTGCCTCAGGGAAGGATACCTCCTTGTTCCTGATGGAGATTCCTCATCCATCTTCTCACTGAAGTGCCAGAATCTCCTTCGGCAATCTGTTCCCATGCCTCGCTTGCCTTTCTGTTGAGTAGTTTTATCTTTTTTAAACTGCCCAGAGCTGAGATCTGACTTTAATAAGGGCACGCCTGGGTTGTTTGCTCTTGAAAAACCCCTGCCTCAGAATTTTATCATCTCACATCTAAGTAATTATGAGTTTGTGCCCCAGTATAAGGTATATAGTTCTTTTGGGTTAGTCTTATTATTGTGTTCTGATTTGAATAGCTATATTAAACTATGCTGTGCTATCTCGAGAAGCATTCGCTGTGAAGATTAAGGTGCATGAAATTACATTGCCTTCAGTCATTAGAAGTACAATTTTATCTAAAACAATTCTTGCTGCACTGAAGCTTGATAGCCAGGAGGCTCTCTCTACAGCAGGTTGACACTTGTCGCTGTTATATCAGTTTCTGTTTCTATATAGAGAAACAGTTCCTAGTTCGGTAGTGATTTTGGTTGCTGGCAGGCTAATAGAGTTTTAGTTGTCTCCAAGAATGCTTTTGGCTTTAAAAAAAAAGAAAGAAAAAAAAATGATTATGAGATGGTCCAGAAAAATGAAACTTGATCTTTCTGATAACAACGCACTTGAAGTGAATTTTACTGCAAATGGGTTTCAGACCAGAAGAAACATAATGAATTAATTTTTTGAATAGCAGTTATTATTTCATATCTGTGGCAGAGATTAACCTACAGTTTCTGTATGAATAGTGAGTATTCACTGAGAAATTGCAACTGAAGAACAACTCGTTTATTTGGTAATATTGTGAGACAATGGTATTCTCTTATTGGATATGAATGCAAATGTAACAGCCAGAAACCAATACCTTGTTGTATGTTATTCATAATTTTGACATTATGTGGTTATTAGATTGTACAGCCTATTGAATTTAAAAGGCTGATGCAAATGGGCTACCCACAGAAAAAGGGCATATTAACTACAGATACATCTGCTCCTGTTTTTGGAACAACGTTGCAGAAATTGAGAACATATCACATTAATGCAGATGCTTTTTATTATTCACTAGCTATAATTAAATACAGTTTTTTTTCTGTGGTTGGCGATGAAAGAGTAAGAGCAACCTCAGAGCGGGGAAGTGTTTTAAATTATGTAGACCACAACTGACTATTACACAGCAACACCACAACCCCTGCTCTGGCTTGCGTTTTCATCTTGTAATGGTGCATTCAACTTGTGTTTGCAAACCACATTCCACCAAAGCCTCCCAGTGTTTGTAGCTGGCTGAGCAGCCACGTGTGCTTGTGGGCTCAGGTGCTTTGCTGCTCTGCTGGTGACTGCTTGTGTAACCTGCGACGCCAGATGGTTCCCTGGGTGGGAAACCATCCTTTGGAGGAGGCACAGAAGCAGCGTGCAGAGATGAGGGTGCCTTTCTGAAGCTACTTTTGAGGCACTAGAGCAGGGCTGGACAGGTATGGTAAGCAAATAGTTGTGGATTTAATCTCACTTAATCCCTTTATATCTCATAATTGATGTGTGTGTATGTGTTGGTACAAAGGTTACTCAGAGTACAATTTCATGAAGCTATGAAAAGATGTTTGTGTAAAGAGTACTGCCTGTTAATAGCCATGAGAATTGGGTTTGAGAAGCCTGCTTTGACTTATGATTCATCCAGTTGGAGAAACAGAACAACAGAAGAACTACACTTAATTAAATGGTTCGGATTTGTGTACTGCAAATTCCAGCACTCTGCCCAGTGTGAGATACTGCAAAATCTTGGCTGCAGCCCACCCGAGGAATGGATGGAGCTTAGGGCAGCAGTCCCAGGAGATGGGGATGGGTGACTGCAGCTTCCAGCCTGCCTTGACACTGCCTACTAGAAAGTCAGAGTGTTTAAATATGTTTAAAGGGTTAACTCTCCTTAGGGCTGTAGTCCCTGCCTTTTCTAATCCCTTCTAGCCATATCGAGTGCAAAAAGCTTAGTCTTAGGGGATAGTCTGTCTTTTTTTCCCTGTCCTACTATATGATGAGTCTAGACTAAGTGATATTAAATATGGGAGACTAATAACTTACCCCGTCTTACTGTTAATGAATTTGAGAGTGATTTCTGGGAATGTAGGTTGAGGTGTGTCATCTTTAGTAGCTCTAAATCAGGGATAGGGTAGGAGTTAACTATTGCAGTATTTTTGGTGCATTGGAAATCAGCCTGTCCCCTTAAAAGGTGCACTTTATGTGAGAGTTTCTGAAATAAGAATTGCAGCGAGTGTTTGCCATGAGCAGTTGCCATCGTTCAGGCATTGGATGGAGGAGCTGCCAGTGTCTCTTGACCTAAATTGTCATTAAAAATGACTTTACCTCCTAACTATGTTTGAAGTAATAGTTTTCCATCTCTGAATTTCTGACTTTTGTACTGAACAATGTTTTCCATGCTGAGGAAATCTGTTCCTATCTAGACAGTCAAAATCTAGGTTTTGATCTGATGGTTCTCCTGTACCAGCAGGCTAGACAGTAATGGGAGAGGGAATGAGTAAGTGAAGCCACTTAGTGTGTAGCTCGGTTTCACTTGCTTTGACCACAGAGTGAATGACTTATGGAGGTATTAGTGCTGTCTTTGTATTACAGAGTGAATTCCAGCTCCTAATTCAGTCGGTTTTGTGTGCAGGTTCCCCAGAGGATAGAGGAGCAACAAGATGCCTCTGAAGACAACGGTGCAGGGATCCCAGGCGTGTGGGGCAGCTGGGGCCCCTGGTCCGCCTGCTCGCGGAGCTGCAGCGGGGGGGTGATGGAGCAGACGCGGCCCTGCCTCCCCGCCTACTACCAGGAGAGGGGCTTCCGAAGGCCCGGGCGGCAGTACCCACCCTCCGAGAGAACTCTCGCTCATCCGAGCTCGCGCCACCGCGAAGACCCGCTGACCACTTACCCTGGCCACGTCATTTCTGCCATCCGTACATCTGTGCCACTTCACCGAAACGAGGAGCAGCCATGGGCTGGCCTGTGGGCGCCTCTTTCTTTGGGAGGCCACAACAACAGCCATCCGAGCAGAGGAGCATTAAGAGGCAGCAGGCATTCTCAGTCCCAGAGGCATAATACCAGGCCAGAGAAGAGGTACAGTGTCTGCATTTTATTCCTGTTTTGAACCATGCATCTAAAGAATGGCACACCAGCCCAGAGTCATTTATTTTTATTTTATTTTTTTTTTTAATCCAGCAGATTCTCTAGTGCTTTCCCACTTAGCCCTCTTCTGAAAGATATTTGGAGTGATTTTTCTGAGGGGAGTTTTTAAAACACAACAAAACTTGCTGTTTAATCCTTTAAGATTATTCCACAAATTCAGTCAACCATAATTCTCATATATAACTGACCCAAATCAGAAAAAAAAAAAAAGAAAAGAAAAAAAAAAGTTACTTTGAGGCAAGTACTGAGACAGCATGACTCTATGCTGCCCTAAGCTTCTCAGGAAACTCTCTCCATCTTAAAGAACCTTTGAAAATTAGAATTAACCTGTTCTCCTCCTGCTTGTGGCAGTCAAGCGTAAACTTCAAAGGATGCTTGGGGCAAGTTGTTCAAACGTTGATCTTTCTGAGTATTGGCAATTTCCTTTAATTACCGTTTCTTTTCCCTTTCTTTCAAACCCTTAGAATTAGATAGTTATAACTTTTGGATATAACTTTAATATTGCACTGATTACCTTATAAAAATTCAGAGACTGACAGAGATAGGTTTTTAGTAGTATTATTAACATGACTACATTGGGGCAAACGTATTTTCTTTTTCTGTTTTCCTGCTCAGTCCTTTACTGTGACGTTTTACTTCTCACCAGTGTGGAGTGCCAGATACAAGCTGTAGTACATAGCTGAGTTATGACTATACTGGAAGCTTGGCCTCGAGCTTCTCAGCACAGAGTCATGCAAAGGCTGCTTGTCCGGCCCCTTGGCACCTCTGGCCTCCCGGGGAATCCCAGCTCTGTGCTGCCTGCTGGCACCACTGGCTTCCCTGCCCAAGGCTCTGCCTTGCTGCTCTGGTGGCCTCTGCAGGCCAGGGGGGACTGGCACAGTGTGGAGCACCCACTGCAGTGAAGGGCTGGAAAACAAGAGGACAAGGAGCAGAAAATAACAGTGACTAGGTGCAGAAGAGAAGTTACGTTACTAAGAGTCTTGCAGTATGCAATATTAAAAAGATTGTCTTGTCTGTTGTGTCTCTGCTTTCCTGTATGGCAGAGATCCTTTTGCTTTTGACAATTTCTGTACTTACCTAAGCACAGTGCAAACCATCACCATAGACTTCCCCCTTCCTGCCTTGGCAAAAAGACTGTGGAGTTAAGGTCAACCTGAGGTATGAAGCCTATTTATGTAATGAGTAATTTCCATCTTGTGTTAGGAGGCCCCTGGTGGCTTAAGAGCTTGTTGTATTGCATAACTTTCAGATACTTTAATAGTATTTGTAAAAACAGAATGAAGACAAAAAATGTTACTCGAAAATGAGATGTATTAGAATGTAAAATTAAGGAAAACTATTAGACTTGTCAAAATCTAGATCATTAGGTCATTACTATAGCTGTCAGTTATATGTAAAGTTAAATTCAAAATGGAAGCTACTGTAGCTATGATTTTTATACTCTAGAATAATCTTCAGTGTTCAATAAATGGATGTTATTAAGAATTGACTTGAGGCTATTCAGAAAAAAAAAAAAGTTAAGGCTATTTCCGTTTTCCTAATGTATACAGGCAGTGGAAACTTCTGTGAATATTCCTGACTATTCTATAAAAGCTCTAGTTTTTCCAGGCTTCCATAAAACAATAGAGGAAGGATTAAGATTTGTGCCTGAGATGAGTTTGCATTTGACAGCATGGTAAGATAAAATTGGTTGGCTTCCAAAGCAAACACGGTTTGACAGCAGTGGAAGTCCTTTAAAGTAGCAAAACATATTTGTATTTTTTAGCAGCAAGTAGAAAAGTTTTCTGGCTACTTCCAGGCTGCTGACCAGGAAAGCAGAAAAAAATGGGAAATGTGAACTCTCTGTAGCTTAACACATTTAAGATGATAGAGGTTTGCTGATACAAGAATGGAAAAAGCAATCCCGAAAAAGTATAGTTAAACAATTTACAAATGGGTGAAGATGAAAAGAAGACTTAACTGAGAAACCTCACAAAGAAATTAGTTATGATTTTTTGAAGAAATATGAGTTTGAATATCAGGATTTTATTGTGGTGTGTAACCTGAGGAAGAATCACTTGAGGTATTGCAGAGGTGAAGGGTTTAGGCACAGAGCAATAATTATTTCCACCTTCTACAGTTGGAGATGGCTTATCTCTCCCATGTAACTGTTTTATAGCCAGGGTACCTGCACAGGGTTCCTACGGTAAGAAACTTAATTGCCGAAGAAAGTTTAAGACCTTGCCTTTTCATCCTCGTGCTTTAAGTGCTTTTTTGTTTTGGTTTGTTTTTTTTTTCCCCCAAATAATTAAATTTAATAATAATAATTAAAAAAATCAGTGACTGGAATGAGGATGGAAATGCACAAAATAACTTGATACTTCTCTGAGTTATCCACATGGAAATGAAGGGAGCTCTTCGCAGTGTTGAAGGGCTGAGCTCCCATTAGTACTACCCAGATATTTTCACCCAGATAAAATGCCTGCGGCATACAATAAGGACAAATAGGTATGAAGGGATAATGGAAAAACAGCAAAGCAGTTAGGCAGCTTTAAGAAGAGTCATATATGGAAAAGTAGTTAGGGCTTGCAGAAGGATAGCAAATGGTTTAGCAGATGATTAAGGGACTGGAGCATCTATCTTATGAGGAAAGACTAAGCGAGCTGGGCCTGTTTAGTCTGGAGCAGAGAAGACTGAGAGGAGATTTGATCAAGATGTTCAACTACCTGAGGGGCGATTGTAGGGAGGATGGGGCCAGGCTCTTTTCTGTGGTAGCCAGTGACAGGACGAAGGGTAACGGGTGTAAGTTGAAAACAGGAAGCTCCATCTCCATGTGAGGAAGAACTTCTTTGCTGTGAGAGTGACAGAGCCCTGGCACAGGCTGCCCAGAGAGGCTGTGGAGGCTCCTTCTCTGGAGATCTTCCAAACCTGCCTGGATGCCACCCTGTGCCAAGTGCTCTGGGTGTCCCTGCTTGTGCAAGGGTTGGACTAGATGATCTCTAGAAGTCCCTTCCAACCTCAACCATTTTGTGATTCTGTTTAAGAAAGCAAAGAAATCTCCAAATCTCAATCATTCATGGAGTTTTATTTATTTATTTATTTATTTAAGCACTTGTTGAATATTGCCTTTTCCTGTTTTGGTCATACAGGAGGCAAAGCTCCAATTTTCTAAGCGTATAGTTCCTTAGGCTCCAGGTTGCGTCTGTTTGAGTGTGGGGCTCACCCGCCCATAATCAATGTGCAGACCCTTGTTCTTTTTTTCTTTTGGTTTCAGCTCTCCTTGACTGTTGCTGAAATGCCAAGAGTTGCCCCCACCTCTTTCTGTAAGACTGGGTTTTCATGATGGAGACCAAACTTCTGGGTGCACATCTGGGAGTGCTAAGTGTGCTTTGAGCTGCACTGAGCACCAGCATACGTGATTCTTATTAGGGGAAAGAATAATTTCCATTTGTCACCAGAATAATGAAATAAGTGAAGCAGGCTTATATAAAAAGTTTAAAGAAATATGCTAATAAGGAAAGGGCTCCCCTAAAGCTGTTTTTATATTTGGAAGAGGAATGAGAGGAAAGATTTGCACTGAGGAAATAATCCAAAAATCATCGACTTCTCATACTGCAATAGCTCTGTGGTCTTTATTCTGATGCCAATGCTGATGTAAAAGTCTGGTGTGCTGCTTTGCACTCTGCATAGGGTCATCTCGCAGGCATAGGACATTTCTATGCCTGTGAGCAATGGAAAGGAAGAGGGTGTTACTGAATGTCAAAACAGTGTTTCCTTTCTGAAGGTATTTCTTTTGCCCCTTTTACAGTTGCTTTGACCACCAAATGTAGGTTGCTCAGCTGGCAGGCTTAAAACTAACCTGTAAAGGAACAGTCATGTTGTATTCCTTTAACTGGCGTAAGCACTGGTAACTGCATGCTCTTAGGTAATTGCTGTCACCTCTTTAATCAGTTCCAGTTTTCAGAGGTAGACAGGTGTGATTCCTGGCCTCCCCAGTTCATGAATGTAGTATTTTCTCAAGTTCTCAAGCTGTCAATTTATTGATATGGATGTTTGCTTTTCTTAATAATCGGAATAGAAACCCTGCCCAAGTATTTGGCTGACTGTCCCTGCTTTCACCCTTTCTCTAACGGGATGAAAGCGTGATGTATTTTAGTCCAAATGCGGTAGGGTATGATGGGTTTGTGTGCGACGGAAAGGCAGAGGGAGAAGCTTTTGATCCTTCTCTGAGGATTGATTTTCTAGAAAAGTCTAAGAGCAGCCGTAGTCTATCAAAGAATTTGTTTTGGTAGCACTCAGAGGGATTTGAAGCCGTACGAGGAACAAGTTTATTTTCCTTCTGAATAAAATTCCAAACAGGTTCTAATAGCAGTAGAGATCTCCGTGTGAGGTATTTCCTGGAACAATGAATAACTAACTGAGGTTGTTCTGGCCTCAGGTTGACTTTGTGCTGTCCCACCTCTCATCTGGTTCTTAATCTCTGTAATATACTCTCAGTCTTACTTATTATTGCCTAATTAGTATTAATTTTATTACATTACTGTGAGCACAATTTAAATGTTACTACCAAAAATAAAAAGCTAACATGATACCACAATTGCAAATCACCACAGAAGCTTTTTAATCTTATTGCTGAACATTTAAACCCTTTCTGAAGTGGAATGACTGGGGGATGGGAGAGTAAATGAGAACACTGTAGCATTCTGTCAGATGTGATATATTCCATTTTACTACCATTATACCAATGAATTATTGCGTTGTCAGTAAGGAGCAGAAACAACATTACTCCTGTCATAGTTCCAGTGCTAAGGGTAAGAGCATCCTGACACAATTATGTGATTATTTGCATTGAATGTCTGTTGATTCATCTACCAACTAACATTGTTGCATGATTCAATTAAAGGTGCAAAACTTGCTATCTTATAACTGAGATATCAAGTTCCAGCAAATTCTTTTTTTTTTTTTTTTTCCTCTGCTAATGAGAAAAAGGAACTGCTGGATTTGAATTCAAATTCTGGAATACTGTCACTCTTTTTTGAAGAGAAATGCTATAAATTGTGTGATGCAACACCTGCTGTGAGATTAGTAAAAGCTGACATAGTAAATTTGTATATCAGCTGTATTAAAAGCGTGCTTGATTTGGGTATTGGTGATGATGAAAGGGATGGAAAATTCCATTTGTTAAAGTCCATGTGTATTTATCTTGTATTAAAACAAGCTATTGAGACCTGTTCTCAAGTGAGCATTTATTTAGTGTCCTTTTTAATGAATTCTATTTATCAGAGGAGAAAAAAAAAATTGTCTGTTATATAATACAGAAATGAGGAAATATTCAGCCCTGTGGTTTAGTGCTCTTTTGCTATGGAGGATACACTTCTCAAGTGCATTATTCTGTCTCTTCTGGCAGTTGAAATTTTTTAAGTCAGGTAAAGCTCTCATCCTGTTTTAATTCTTCTACAGTATTGAACAGTAATTGATTTGTTTGTTTTGCTCTTTTTGAGAGGTGTTAGTGAATATCCACAAATCATAATATAGTTACCAGTAGTTACCCAAGTTACCCAAAATGTAAAGCAAACTCTGCAGTTGCATTGTTTTGGTTACCTCGATTATGGCAAAAAAAGTAAAATGCGAGCCTGCATTGCTTTAATTGCAGTGAAAGATGCTGATAAAGTGTGAGCAATATGCTATAATATGGCAGAAAAGTTTGTGATGATGATTCCACCTCTTTGTGTGTATATTCTTGAAAGGGGTAGCTTGATTTTCCTGTGACCAAACGTTTGACAAAGATAACCACTTAACACCTTAAGGCTATTTTCTAGGTCAGTGAGCAAATGACTTGTATTTTCATAACATAAAGCAGAGTCAAAGGGCTCCCTTCTTTCATTCATGTTTAAGTGATTTTCTCCAGATTGATGTAAAGCTGGTGAAAGGTGAGTGAAAGGAATGCACAAGGCTATGGTACAGTAATGAGAGGTGATACGTAGTGGTATTTGCCTCAAAAGAGTGGTGTAAAGCAACCTGACTGTTAAGATTGCTGGCAATATATTCCTCAGGACCATCAAAACATTCCCTTTTCTTAAAACTGTTACCTATATCAGAATATCCTAAAATGCCATGAGGTATAAACATAGTAACGGTTATGTCCACGATGTTTTGTGAGTCAGCCTTAAGAAAAAGGAGGTTAAAAGTGTGTGGTAGGCAGACCTTTAAAACAAAGGGAGAGTGGGCACAAAAAAGCCCCTTCTTAACTGTGTATGTAAGAACATATAAAACATGGGGCAACTTGAGAATAGCAGGAGGGCTAGAGAACAAGTTATTGAATAGCGAAGTCCTATTTAGTCCTACTTATGGAAATTCTTCTCTCTCTAAGCAAGATGAATGCTTTGTAAATTATGACTACTCAGTTTTCTTTTGTCTTGGCTATTTGTATGGGTTATGTTTTATTAAGCAATGATGGCTGACTTGCAAACCCTTTTTTTCTCATTTAGTTTCCTTTTTTGTGAAAAATATGCTTGATGCAGATGGATTGCATCATATCAGAAGGGGAAAGAGAAAATAATCTGTTGTTTTGTGTGAAAGATTTAAATTTGAATTAAAATTGAGCTCTGGCTTCCAATACTTGGTAAATTATTAGTAATTACAGTTTTTGAACAGGATGTTGCTGGAGCCTTGAGCTATACTTTGAAGGTTTCCTTGTTGTTTAGATGTTGTGTTTGAACCGCTTTGGTTTAAAAACTGTCTTTTTAGGATTTGACTAGAAAATGTCTGCCCAAAAATTCTGTTACTGAGCATGCGGAGCTACAAAGTTATTTGAGATGAGACGTAATGGTACACCGAATGAACCAATTTGCTAGGGAAAAGTGAAATTGGAGGGCTGAGCTGATATCGTGGCCTAATGCAAGGCTGACTGTCCTGCTTCAGAGCAGGGGGACTTGTCTGTTAATTCTAGGACAGTGTTTCTGCTAAAGCAGCTCTCCGAAGGCTCTGGTGAAAGCTCCGAAGTCAACCTAAATGTCGGCAAAATTAAATGCTCGGTGTTTGTTTTAGAGGTGGTTGAATATGCTATGAGGAGATTGCTTTGTCTTTCGTAATAGTTGCTGTTCTGGAGGTATGTGCAGGGATGGAAATAGTCTCCACGGTTTATGGAATATTTTCTGTCAATGGAAATATCAAAATCTCAAAAACCATCACTAAGTCTGTGATTCTTGAGCAGTTTTTTCTCTTCTATGGTGAAACTAATGACTCAAGGGTATTACCTTAGCAAATGGAAGTTCCAAGAACTTTAATAATTACTCCTTGAAAAATGCTGAAAGATTGGGAAGTGAAGGTGAAGGGAATTGAAAGTGAAGGAAACTGGCAATTTCTTTGGGCTCTTTCTAAGAAAACATTGCAAGAGAAGTACAGCAAGTCTTCTGTAATGTCATCAACAGGTCTTTTGCTGCTGCTCCACCTCTCGGTTTTTCATTTGCCACAGAGGCAGTAGAATGATACTGCGAGGCTGGTGTAAAACGTGTTCTTCAGTCTATCTGACATTGGAAAAGAAAGAAAATGAGTTTTGCTTCAAGTGGAAGCGAGCCAGGGAACATCTATTAAGAGAACTGGAGGAGCAACATAAGGAGAAATGAAGTGAAGAAGCGGGAAAAATGAGGAAGGTCTTTTGAAAGGGGCTTTGTAAAAAGCACTTAAGAGAACAGGCGGAAGCCCAGGAAATCTGTAATCTTACTTGTGAGTTTTAAACATGCTCCGTATTCTTCAAGAAGGTTCAAAGGGGGTTTCTGTGCAATGTAAATAACTGGCTCATCCGTTAGGTGAAGTACTTCATTCTTAATGAAACTGAAGAACACTTAAGGTTCAAAGTGTTATTCTTAGCGCATAAACTCTGAAGCCGTGATAATACTTTTATTTGCCTGTTAAGGCACATGTATGCCCATGGCTAAAATTAGAAAAAGCTACTACAGTGAAATACTGGTTCATTTCTTGAGATGTACCGTGAGAGCCTGCAGAGAGGTGTCTCTGTGGGGATTCTGCTGAGGAAAGGAGATTGCCAAATCTGCATTAAACGGCTGCTAGGCGTCTACTTGAGATAAACACTATAGGCCATAGATGTCTGCTGGCTATGGCCTGACATGAAATGCTTATTGCTGCTACTTGCCTTTCAACAGATATTTTCTTTTAAGAAGTATTTTGCTTTCTGTTCCTGACAGCACTTTCCTATCTGCTGTGGTTGTCCATATTATGTGCAGTCTTGATCCTAACTGACTGCGAATATTGCTAAATGCTACTTTTCCTCTTCTTATGCCCTCTTTCTCCTTTTTAATCTAGTAAAGATATAAGCAGCTCTTAATGAACTTATTTAGCACTTGGTACAATGCATAGTGAGATAAGAAATGTTCCTTATAATATACCAGCAGTTTACCAGGAAGCCTAACAGATGATAAAACTGGTGAGATTCGAGGTCTTTTTTTCCCTTCTGCTGCTGCTATTTCTTGAAGAAGTGTTCAGGGCCTTTGCCCATGCAAAATATAGAAAATTGCTGACCAATATCTTTTTATTAGAGGCAATTAAATAAAAGGCCTGACATATTAAACCATTTTATTAGCATGACTACATCAGAAGTAGTAGAAATCTGACTGACACAAAGTTAAACAGCCAAAAACCCTGTGTAAAAGTAATTGGCGTAGCATATGAGCAACCTGGGAGCATGTACTTCATCTACCTAATTTGGGCTAGTGTAAAGGGAGTTACTGTCTTCTGAATGAGAGAGATGAAGGGTATGAACCCACATCTTTCAAGCCTGAGTCAATGTCCTACCTTGTAGAGCGTGAGAGTGAAATTGTCACTGCTCAGCTGAGGACTGGCTCTGGTCCCTGAGCAGGAAGTATGCTAGACAAACTATTAAACTTTTGATTAAAAACTCTCATTAACTGGTGATGAAGATTGTTGTATTAGTGGAATAGTTAATTTGTTTCAGCTGAAAAACTGCTTTTGAGGAGCACTTTTTTAGATGGTAATTGATAGCATAACATCCTAAAGAATCCAAGCAGGTACCAAAGGAGCACTGAATTAACATGACTGAGAAACACTGAACAATCCTGTGGAAAGGATGATCTGAGTTCAGCATTTAAAATACCTTCCTTCCAGTTAAAATAAATTCCTTTCAGAGAATTATGAAATGACTCTGCCAGATTTCTTTTTCTCGGTACCTGTTTGTCAGATGGTTGGTGGTTTCTGCTCCCTGAGCGTCAGGTTCCTGATTTTTTTTTTTTTTTTTAAACTCTGTTGCATAGTTAAGTGAGCATCAAAATACTGATACGTTAAATGCTTCAGTTCTGAGGGGCTAATGCTCATATTTTAGCACTGCTGATTGACCTCTCTACTGGAGTTCAACACTGCAGTTGTTCTCATGCTCAGTGTTTCAGCTTAGAGTTTTAAAGCTAAGTAAATCCATATATAAACAAAGCTGCTCCATCATGACTGTTCTTAACAGAAGCAATCTAAAACTACTACTATCTTATTCAATGAGGTTTTGTGAAGAGTTTATATTAGTTCATTTTTATCTTAAATATATCAGTGCAGTGCAGCATGTTGCAGGTTTGGGAAGTATGTTAGAATCCTGTGTAAATACAGCTATTCTGGGAGCTCTTCTGCTGACGGGAATATTGGGCTGCATTCCTGGCCCAAGGCTCATGTAATTGTTTCCCAGTAATGCTGGGGCACCCACAGTTATATAAAGACAGGATCTAGCACCTTTCGGGAAAAACTTTGTCAAAACTGACTAAAACTCAGGACCAGGTCTTGCTCAAACAGGATTTCCAGGGGGTTTGTCTGAGAGCTGCTGACTGGGGTTCACACAGTCCATGTTATTCCTGTAGCAACACATCCTCGACATCCTGCTCAGATGCCTTTCTTACCATTGCTACATTCAGAAGGATGAGTTTCCAGCATACCTGGACATGTACAGTTGACTGCTGTGAAACCTCAGTCTAGTTCTTACCTGGCCAGCTAGGAACAAGGCTCAGGGGATGCTGTCACTTGCTGGTTCTTTATTCCTCCTTAGCTTGTTGCATTACATGAGAATGCCTCCCAGCTCTGACCTGTGTCTTAATAGTGTGTAGGATGCTCTATATCTTTAGCCTAACAAAAAGTATAATGCAGGATTCTTCAGAGTAAACCAAAAGGCAGGAGTTTCCAAACCCTGCTGTAGTGAGCAGTGAGTAATGCGGGTCACGAGAAGGGTAGGTAAGAACAAGTCCTGCTGGCAACTCAAAATTCCTCACAAGCCATCAGGGCTTGGCCTGCTTCCACCTCCTGCAAGTAGTTGCATAAAACAAATAGTGTTGGCAAGGCAGGTTAATTTCTAATGGAAGTCTTTATCTGATTTTTTTTCTCCCTGTTGCCTTCTCCTGCTTCCTTTCTCCCTGTTGTTTTCTCGCCTTGTATGGATCTGCATAACTGTCCCATTGCTGTTGCTGTGTGTCATGGATTCTACCTGATGTACCCCCAAAATATAAAAGCTAATTACTGGCAAGCTATTTTTATAGGGTTCTTAATTACATTGCAACAAACTGCATTCCTAATTTCCAAGGATGTTGCCAAATGTGAATGAAAGGCGCTTGAAGGCAAAACAAACCGCGTGTTGAATAGTTCCATTCCAAACAATATGGGTTTAAATAAGTGCCTGAACACTGATAAAGATGTTAATAATTAGAGGTTGTGTGTTGCTCTTTGTTTCCAGCCATTTATATGTTGAAAGAAATGTGATGTTCCTAGCTACACAAAGTTAATATTCCATTTCATAGGAAGGGCATTTCAGTGAAATTCCAGATCATAATTACTGAACAACCTGAGCAAATTGAAACTTGTATTTAGTGCCACACTGCAAAGTTTTGGGTTACTTTAGCCCTACCTGCTATGGGAGACTTGAGGAAAGAGGTGAGGGCAAAGGAGAGAACTCACTGGTGAGCCTTAATGCTACCATGATCACCGCATCGTAAGGGTCCTAGCACCTTTGGCTACCAGAAATGCTGCCTTATTTCTTTGTAAGTCGGGACTTCAGCAATATTACCGGGTTAAAGTGTAGGAAAAGAAGTTGAGACAGACATTAACAGGGAGAATGTTATTTCTTTCACTTTACATGAACTGTTACATTTGTTGCAGCCATCATCCATTTTACAAGGGCGGGGAAAAATACTTAACTCTGGGTCGATTTATTTATTTATTTATTTTAATTTTTAAGGATTTGAGTTTCTAGTAGCTTTTTGACACTTTTTGGCCTTCAGCTATGGGTCCATTTTTCAGATACTGTGCAAACTATATTTAAAACCAGCATATGCCCATTTCATTATCTTTTTTTTTGGCTAAGGAGGCTTAGTTTCATAGAATCATAGAATCATAGAATGCCTAAGGTTGGCAGGGACCTCTAGAGGTCATCTAGTCCAACCTCCCTGCACACGCAGGGCCACCTAGAGCACGTGGCACAGGGCTGCATCCAAGCGGGTCTTGAAGATCTCCAGGGAAGGAGACTCCACAACCTCTCTGGGCAGCCTGTTCCATCACACAGTTTACATCACATTTGTTCTGTGTACTTCAATTCTTTCAATTCCCACTCATGATCTTCAGCTAGAGATTAACAGTCAAACATCTGTCCTATATTTGACTTCTTGCTTGTGAGCTCTTCTGGTTTGCCAGGCAGCAGTTCCTGCAGGAGGATCAGATGCTGTATCTCACTGTTTGTCTGTGCGAGATTCGCTTGCTAGCTTTCGTTTGCTGCAAAGAATTTGGTGCTAAGAAGACCGAGGCAGAGGCGTATTCCTACTGCTCCAGATGGCCTGCACATGGTATTGCTCAGTTTTGCTCAGTTTTCTTCTCATGTTGATCCCAAATGCGAGAGTCTGATTATAGATCATAGACTCCAACCCTAATTGCTGTAGATCTGCCGTCCTCCATCCAGTCCTGCAAGGGTGCTGGGATGGAGAATGCTCTCACCCATCTTGGAATACCACCCCGTGCGGCCCGTGCTCTGCACAGTGAAACAGGGGAGCTCTCGAACTGCCAGGAGTTGTTGCCAAGGTTTTTTGTATCTCAGACACCTCAATCTACTGTGGTCAGCTTGAGAAGAGATTTTCTGTCTGTCAGAATCATTAGAGGCTGGGGCAATTGAGAATAAGGAATTCTATCTGTTTTCCAGATAAAGTGAATTGCTTCAAAATCTAAATGCTTCATATGAACTAAGGTCCCAAATGTTTCTAAAGTACAAAATATGATTAGAAATCTCAAGAAAGAAATACTATTTCTTCCTTTTAGTTTTGTTCTTGCTCAAAAGTAAAGAGTAATGTTAAAAATGAGAAATGGCAGTGTCCTGGGGGACAGTAATGGCTTGATCTGGAAGACAAACAAACTATGCTCATTTAAATCAGGTTGTTTTTAATCTTGACTTCTGAATAAGTTCCTGTCCATAAATCCTCTCAGCCCCCTTCCTTTCCTAAGGTTTGTTTTTATCCTTCCTTAATGCCACAAAGCTATTCTATATTTCTTTTCTCTATTGTAGCTACTCAATCCTTGTCTCAACAATGACCATCACTGTCACAGAGCACATTACCTGGCATGAAGAGCTCAAGAGTGCTAGCAAGTTACCTGCCAGGGAAATCAGCTCTCTTCTTCCATCCTTGAGTCAGAAGGATTGATTAAGAGGCCAACGTGTCCATAAAGCTAGAATGTTAAGTAAATGACTGCCAAGGTTTCCATGTAAGAAAAGAAGAAAATAAATACAAGAGGGGGAAAAAAGTCCATAGAAATGCCTTTGATCTGTAGTTGTCCAACATCTGTAACATTTCAGTTTCTAGAAAATAAATGTGTCAATTTATAACCTCTAGTTTTCACTGCAGTTCAAATGTATTTTATATATATTAAAAATACATTTTATGGACAGGAGGAGAATGACCTTCTTTCAAGGGTGTCTCCCTTCCTGAGCTGCAAAGGTTACCCAAGAACAGCTGTGTTCACACATTCACATGGCTCTGAACAGGAAGATTTTTCTTTGCCAACTCCTTTTCTTGAGACTGCAGCATTAGGACTCCAGGTTTGATGTGATGTTGAGCAGTACAGGGTAACAGAGAAAACAAATGCAAATGCACTCATTGCTTGCAGATAAAATACCAAAATTAACCTACCTGAACGGTGTGAACTGAATCTGGTTTTATTCATTTTGTGATTTTTTTTCCACTGCCAAGTTGGAGCTGAGTTTGTGGGCTGAGTCAGTCCGTTGCTGTGGGAATGCAGAAGGCTTCCAACCCTTCCCCAGGGAGTATGTGCTGGCTGAGAGTGCTCCCTGCTGGCTCAGAGGCCGCCAGACCAGGCAGCACCGCCGCCACCCTGCCCGCGCCCCTGCCCTGCCAGCCCCGTGCTCACATCTTGCTGTACAGTACAGCGCCCCGAGGAGCATTTCCCCTTCCAGCAGCCCGGGGGCTGAGACGTGGCTGATCCCCGGCTTGTTTGCCAGCGCTGTGCTCGGTGTAAGGTGCCCTCGAGCAGGACAGGGACTTGGGGCTGTGCTGCAGGTGGCCTCCGAGGCCCCGGAGGCTCTCCAGAGCACAGCTCTGGTGGCCTCAGTTTTTCCTTACCCTGACACTTCCTGTACTTCTAGTACATGGTTTGATACATGGGTTGTTGCCCAAAATGTGGAGTCTGGAGTGAGGAAAAATTGGTCTGTGTACCAAAAAGCACCTCTGTGCTGGTATGCTGCTGTAGTGAAAGGTGGGCTTATCTCCCAACTACATAAACTGGGAGCTCACAATTTATTAATTGAATGCATCTTTAATGCATACCTGTTTTTATGTTTGTCACTTTTTTTCAGAAGTCTTTTAGCAGTGTTTTGATGTCCTTCATACTTTTCTGTCTTTCTCTTTTTTTAATTTTTATTTATTATCAAATGGAATCCAGGAAACCTTTTAAACAGGTAAAAAATCTTTAGTAATTTTTCACAGAAATTTTTGTGAATACTGACTTCAGTTTTTCCTCTGTCATCATCCAAATCTGTAGAGTAACTTGGACAAAAACTTGTATATGTATCTAACTGCTTCTTTATTTGTGAGTGAACTGTTCTGTCTTTCTCTGTCTTTAGAAGCAGAAGCAGAAATCCTATTGGCCCGGGAAAGTATGGATATGGAAAAGTGCCGTATATTTTACCTTTGCAAACTGATACTGGTCAGCAGCCTCAGAAACTTCGGAGGCAGCGACAATCATCAAGGAACCATGTATTTCATCAGAGTCCGAGTCTTGGGAACACTTACAGCCAGGCAGTTAATCCTTCACTTCAACATGGGAATCTTTATCAAGAAGAAAGTAGACCTCAGGCTGGACATGAGGCCATAGGACCCTCAGTTTATCAGTCAGCTTCATTTCCTGCAGCTCAAAGTTTGTTCCATAGCAGCGACTCAACCCATCATGGCCCTGCATCCCACCAGGTGGTTCAGCCTCAGCGGGCTGCAGCTATTGTGTGCATTGGCACCTACAAGCAGTATAAACTGTGCAACACGAATGTAAGTCTGAGCTTTCTATATTCATTTTTTAGCACAGCTCTTGTTTCCTTGTGCTAGAGGTTCATGTTGTCTAGGACCAAAAGTGAAGCATTTACTTTATTATTTTTATGAATATTTTTGTAAACCTGCTTTAAAAGTGTCTGGGAGAATACTGAAAAGAGGTGTGTAATATTAGTTATCTAATGCCAGATATTTAGGAATTTTAATCAGTCTGTATACATAACCAACATGTACGATTATGATTTCATGAAGAGAGAAACAGAGCTCAGATGAGCTGAACTTTTTTCATGTAGGAAATGAAAAAATTGAATTAGGTTATATGATGAAATCTTCCTATTTCTGACTCCCATAAGAAAAAGTTGGTCTTTTGGGTATGATGTTCAGTGCTTTGAACAGCATTTAGAACCAGTATCCAGTAGTTCACATCACTACTGTAATTTTCCATGGCACTGTGGTGCGTTCTGTGATCAGCATCCAAGTTACACACTCCTATTTTGGTCTGCTAGCGTATGGGAGTGAAAATCTGTTATATTTTAATTTTTAACTAAAACTACTCTGTTAAAAATTACTTAATTCAAAAATGCCTGGCTGCGTGGAGCTCTGTGCTTTGGAGTATTCCCTCTGCGTGTGGGAGGCTAGTGAAGTTTTAAGACTAGTCTGTACAAGTGATTTTCATTATATTAAAGACTTCAAGTTTTAGCTATGTTATTTTAGTATTTTATAAAGTACATCTTCATAATGTGTCCTATTTGGGCTACTAATTTAACTTAATATTGTAGACTTGAAGAATATCCTATTTGGATATTACAAGCAGGGTATTCTAGAGCACTTTCAGGAGGTTGATCTAACAGGCATATGTGGTGCATATGTGATTCTTCTTCTGCTTATTGGAGAAACCGCTTCCTTAACTGGAGGCCTCCACAGTGGAACATATGATCAGGATAACAGAAATATCACCTAACCAAGTGAGGTGAGCACTTTTTGACTCTTAGTGTAGTGGTTATCACGTTCGCTTTATGTGTAAGGTCCATGGATTAGACTGGAGCGACTGATTGAATAGGCCTAGACCTTTTGGGGAAGGCTTATGTCAAGGACCATTTAGTGCCTTTTTATGAAATGGAAGCCATGAAAGTGTTACTTTGAGCTTCTTGCAAACTGCTCTTTTGGGGAAAAAAAAGGTGCTGTTATTTTAAGGAAATGGGAAATGATCTTAGTGGGCATTAATTTGGAATGTTGTCTGTGCCGAATTTGGTCATTAGTGTTCTGGTGATATGCAAACATTCCAGTGGACGACATGCGAGCTCTCTATTTTTCCTAATAAATCTCTCTTTATGAGCATATCCAGTATTTCGGTTTGCTCAATGCTTTGAAATACTGTCAAGGGAGTATTCTCCCCATGTGACTAGCCTTCATTTGGGATTCTCATTTCTTTTCCATATGCTGCTTTCCTCATCTTCATCTCTATCTTTATTTTGTTTGTAACATCAATGCAAAGAGTTGAACAGTGTTGCATCTGACTAAGAAATGAAACAACAAGGAAGGTTTTCCAAAATAATTTTATTTTCAGAGAGCAAAAGTTGGGTGAGAGGAAATTAGGAAGGAGGTGAAGGAAAGAAAAATTCCCTACCGGCCTAGATGATGGAGAAGAGTTTATAGATAAAACTTGGTGAAAATGAAACGTGGGATGGAGAGAGGCGGTTGTGAACTTTTGAATTAAGCAGTGGCTGGACACACAGTTCAGTGTGGCGAGTGGTCTGGCCACCCTTAAATATTTTATTGGCAGTATGGGAACAGGAGTGAAATGGAAGAAGAGAAAACCCAGAAGAGGAAAAAAAATAGGTGAGCATTCTGTCCTGCATCATGGCAGTAGTTGCATGTATTAATGTAGTTAAAAAGAAATCACCATTAATCTTATTTGAGGTATTAAATAATAAGATAAAATTAATATAGCTTCTTCTAGGCATGGAAATCTGCATGGTGATATTCCTTAGCAAAATTCCTATTAGCAAGGAAGAAGCTGTAATGGGTGTTCAGGTTTATTCTTTCCCTAAAAGGTGGTAATTAATGCACTTGAAGTTGCTAAGAAAATTTACAGGCATGAAGGCCAGAGGAATGCAAAACAAGACTGATAGTATTTATTTGCTTGTTCTTACAATTAAACTCTTCTGCATGTGGGTTTTAATTTATTTTTTATCAACAGTAACATGTACCAAAAACCTTTCAGCATGCAGAGAAGGGTATCCTTTTCTTTTTCTTATTCTTTCTGAAACATAAAATAAAACAAACAAAAAAAACCCTAAATTACTGAGAGGAAAGATTCTGTTGACTGTTATCCGGGTGTTTGGCTCCTCCCTCTTGACTTTCACCTCCAAAGGCAGCTAGTTAATGGCAAATTAGATCAATGTGTCTTGATCCATTAGGTCATTTCCTCATCATTATACATTTATCTTCATTAATTGCTGAACTTAGTTTACATGACTGACAGCCTGATTCTTAAAAGTTAAACTTGCAGATTTTAGTTAGTGAGAACTTCAGAAGTGCTTGTATTTGTTCAGCTGTTTTTGCAGGTCACTAAACTGATTTTCTCATTGTACAAGTGGCTTCCTCTCTTCAGCATCTTGCATATGTTTTGCACGTACTGTCCTCAGAATATACAAGTACCTGTCACCTTTTAAGCTTGAAACAAGCAGTAAGTGCCTGACCTTCACATACAAACAGCCCAGGCTGCACACATCTCTTATTGAAGCCCTGCGCTACTGAAAGTACAATAATGTTCTCTGAACATCAGCCTGTGTTCCTCGAAGATAAAATGGAGTAGTGAGGAGGTCTTCACTGTTCCTCCCTTCCTGCACCCCTGCACTGAACTAAAGAGAATTAGACAGGCTTGTGAATGAAGCAGACCTTGAATGAAAAGTTGCTTGCACTGTTGGTCCCCATGACAAAGGAAACAACTCAAATTAAAGCATTTGCAGACCACTTTTTGTTCTTACTGCTCTTGCTCTTCAGGAGTGTCTGAAGGCGTGTGAATAGGTTTATAAATTCCTTTGCTGCTGTGGTTGCTGGTGGAGCACTTTGCAGCAAACTTCTGGAGACCTCAGTTCACTTGATTTGCAGTGTAAATTTAGTAGTGCAGAGTGCCCCTCTTTAATTAAAGTACATAAAATTGACTTCAATGTAGTTTGAATTATGTCTTATTAGTAAAGATACTGACCCTCTTAATATGCAGTCCTTTTTGGTAAATGCAGGCCAGAAGACGCTACCTACCTGGTGGCTCATTGTGCAGCCCCCCAGCATCTAAACTGTGCCAAGGTGGCTGAGGGTGGAAGCTGGAAGCGTGTAGCAGCCACGACCACTCACATGCTCTGCTTAATAAACATGGAAAATAAAGGCCCTTTAGGTGGTTCAGATGAAGCACCGCAAGAACTACAGGAAACAGGCAGAGGAATTCAGATTTCGGTTTCACCACTGAGAGCAAAATGGAACTAAAATCAGAACTGCCTTTTGCTTTCAAGCAACTTTATGTGTTTGCAAAAAACCAAGCTAAAACGTGAAATACTAATTGCTGGAAACTGAGCAGAATGTTATGAACAAAATTTCTAAAGGTTGGTCCAGTTCCATTCATGTTTGTCAGCTTGCCCATTAGTTTGTATGGATTAACATTATGTCTCCAATTAGATGGTGCCATCCTTTCCACTATTTTATGTAATTGCTACTTAGCAGGAAGTCACTTGTTTTGGAGAAGTATCAGAAAACTCTTCAGATGTACATATTAATGTCATTCTAGTAGAGTAGCTATGGAAAATCCAGCTCTTCTTTCTGAATAAGAGGACTCTGCTCGGACCTGTACTCGTGTGCAGAGCATCAGAATGACACTGGAGCAGAGAAATAAAGATCGGAAAAG
Organism: Crypturellus tataupa; assembly: GCA_034781795.1. Lineage (NCBI taxonomy): Eukaryota > Metazoa > Chordata > Aves > Tinamiformes > Tinamidae > Crypturellus > Crypturellus tataupa. The sequence goes on along the minus strand of JAWLRI010000032.1, from coordinate 3,939,781 downwards.
ATTATCTTTTGGATATGGAAAGTGGTCTTATGGCTGAAGGTCTTATGTCAAAGGCCAAGGGCCAATTCTCAGCTCTACCATGATGGGATAAATTAATATATTGCATTACTTAAAGCGCAGTGGAAGTGATAATGATAATTGTGGCTGGTGTGAGTTAAAACTTTTCCAGCAGGAGGTTTCTGTTGGATAGAGAATCCTATCAAAGAGAAGTGCGATGCTCTGCGGGAAGGCACCAAGTGCATTGGGCAGTGCTGTGCTTGCGTGTTGCCAACCCGCAAAGGTGCCCAGGCCCCGCGGGCAGTCTGCTGTTTCACCCTCTGGCTGATGTTCTGTCCCAGGACTTCGGACGTTTTCCACTATGTACGTCCAGTGTTTCAAAGTATAACAAAGGTGTGAGTGGAAATGTTTAATTTTGTATGGAATGGAAAAATGCAGTTCTGTTCATGAGTGATGTGGGATGCTGCAAGGACAGGTTTATGCTTTATGTAGTTGGGAAGTTAGGATCCTGACATAAAGACAAATATACACTTACCTATTTTAATAGAATCTTACCTATTTTAATAGAATTTTAATAGAATTTTTTTTTTTAACTCAAAAAATCCCTCCTTATTCCCCCAAAGCTACAGTGTGGTTTGTTTATGTTCTTTCTGAGATTTGTATGGAGTAGGTGTTTGGCATAAATGACAAAGTGGAATTATGATGACATATCTCTTCCTGAGGAAATTTAACCTTCATTTATGTGAGGAATTTTCCCTTTGAACACTGTTTGATTGTATGTGTATTTAGGAGTCTGACATTCTGTAGTTGTATAGGAATCTTATTAAAAGTGTATGTAAGTTTACGTTACTTTGGTTTGGACTGAGATTTCTAAAACTTGACTTTTGCAGCAGAATTTCATACATATCAATTAAAAATGCATTGTCTCTGACACAGACTTAATTCACTGAACAGAGGCAGACATACTGCTCATTAAATGTTCTTTATAACTTCACCAGTTGTTCATATATACAGAAGAATGACAGTTATTCTTCAAGCTCTTGGACCTAGTTTTTCCTTAGCATCTGTGCACCTTCAGCTTTATGCACCTTTGAGTTCAATGGCTGAGAACATCAGTTAGAAAATATCTTGTATTATGGAGGAGTTTCAATTATAGATTTTTTTCTATAAATGTTTTTGATCACACTGTATTTACTGTTCTGTGTGGAGTGGAATGTGGATGCTTAAATTGATAAATCTTTTTCAGAGAGTTTCCATCTAGATTCCATCTAGAGAATCACATTAGAGTTTGGTATTTGAAATTAAAATACCATTAGAACTAAGATGCATTGGGCTGGATTAAAGCAAGAATAGATATCTGCTTTGAAAATGTTATGCTTCGCCATCAGCTACCTTGAGTTTTCGTGTAGTGTTACGTACTACATTGAATTAGCAAAGAAGGAACATTTCTAATTCCTGTAAGTTTTGTGCATATATTTGTGCTAAGCTATAATGTTTACTGAAGTACAAATTTATTCTGAACGTGACACCGAATCTTCTGAGATATTATGAATGGAAACTATGTTTCTTCCCAGTGCCTCACAAGGTCCAAAAGAATCTTTATCTATCCTGATGATAGATATTGTCTATAGTAGAGCACTTCGTTCGTAGAGTCATGAGATCCTTGGCAAGCTTGGGAAATACCTTGTTCACACAAGAAGCTCGTGTTGATGTGTAGCGCTGCAGTGAGTGACCTCTGCCCAGACTGCTAGGTAACAGATGTGCTCGTCAGAAAGCAACTGCTGCATTTGGGTTTTAGCGTAACCTCTCCAGTATCAGGATTTTGTACCGGCTCTTCCAACTTCACAGCACGCTTTTTCATTCATGAATGAGTTCCCTCGCTGAGTTTAGTCATTGCAAAGGTAATCGCCATTAGTACTTCAGTATGTTGTGTTACTGCAGTGAGCATGGAGCTTTTTTTTTTTTTTTTTTTTTAAGTGAGGTTTGTTATGAAGCTCTGAGTCTGTTTAAACATGTTACATGAGTTACATGGTGAAGTTTGAAAAGTGTTTGCATACTGGCTGGAGCTGGGAGAGGCTTAATCTAGTCTATAAATAGCTGAAAATTCAGAGACACATTTCTGTCTACGAAAAATGTGATATAAAAACATTAGGAATCTGAAGGAATCAAAAACAAATTGCAAATCAAATGGCCCAAACACTTCTTTCCTAGTTTCTTGGCCAACTATGTGTGGTAGGTTGGATTTAGTCACTGGAAATGTCTGAGGAATTACCTTTATTTTTTTTTTTCTTTCTCCTTCTTTTTTCTTCTTTATTTTTTATCCTGAAAGAATGTAAATGGCATTCATATGTCATGGAGGAGAGGAAGAGGGAAAAACATTCGCAGGATTGGATCACTTCATCAATTCTGAGTAGTAGCGTTAGCACTTCAAGATATTGTGCTAGTGATTCAGAAACTTCAGACTGATGCTTGCTGAAGTGAATCAGTGTTTTTTTTTTTTTATTTTCCACAGTAAAACTTCTGCAGAATGATTTAGATGCATAGCCCTGTTATTGTTCAAAATACCGTCTGTCTGTGTTAAGGTTTAAAGAGGAAACTAAGCAATGAAAAGAAAATTGCACGTTCAGAATCTCAACTTTCTAAAGTCAGATCATTGCATTCCTGACATATTTGTAGATGTGTTTAATACTGTACTTTAAATTTGAGTAGCTGTCATTTATCAATATGCACAAGTGTTGTGGGAGGTATTTTAAAGTATTCCAGCTTGTCCTGGGGTGGGTTTTTTTTTTTTTTTGGTCAGTTCATATTCACAAAAGTCTCTGTCTGAAATTCTGGTGCATGATTATTCAATACTGCTATAATTTGAACAAGAAATTTGCTTTTGATTCATGTGTTAGCTTAATAGTATCCAGGTTTTAGAAGCAGAGGAAGTTGCAGATGTCTGGCAACTTTGTTCAAGGGAAATCCCTTGAATTAATTTGCACTTTTTTTTTCCTTTTTTGAAATTAAAGCTTTTTGCCCAAGCTTTTGTGGACATTTGGTAACTATTCTCATTAATTATAGGGACAGAAAAACATCTACTGTCATATTTGTATGTGCACAGATGAAAGAAGTAATTATTTTCTGTCATTTTTAATAGATTGGTCCAGTATTGCTGATAACAATGAGCAAGTCTAAGGTGTGTCTACAAGTCAGATAGCTGGAAAGTGGTGCGAGTGGCGCTAATACAGGATCTTGTAGCACTGGTACCCACCATGTACTGCCCGCCCTCTGGGCGTGCAAGGAGTATGAAGTACAGGAGAAGCTGCCAAAATTCAGTTCAGCAGATCACCCTCTCCTGCAGCACTCTAGCAGCACTATTGCTCAATTTCTGGTTTTGATTTTGGCTGTTTTCAAGCACATCTTGGAAACTGTGACCTGAAAATGGCCAAAACATGCCAAAAGTTAGGAAATACAACTCTAAGATTGCTACTAGCACCGAGGTGTTTCCTTACGTAACCAAGGCAGGGTTGTGTTGAACAATGGTGGCCCAAGGCCGGTCTCCCACAGGGACTGGGAGTGGGAGGCTGGTGCAGACTGGAGCGGCTCAATGAGGCCTTTTCCCAGGAAACACAGAAGCAGCTGCTCTCAAAGAGAAATAATTAAAGATGTGGTTTCAGGAATAATTAAAAACGTGGTGAAACTGAGGGCAGGGGAGGGAGGAAAGAAAGAAGAGGCCCTGGTGCTTCATCTGTGCTTGGCTGGTGCATGAACCAAGTGTGCTCTGCGCTTGTCCGCAAGCAACACCTCTGAGGGCAGCGTGCTGCGTGTGTGGGGACGTGCTGTGCAGGTGCGGTTAGGGAGACAAGATAAAATACCTTCCGTAGGCATCATTCACTGATATTGTCATCATAGGGTTTGATTTTAACCCTCCCAAAGTTGCTGTGCAATGGCTACATGTGATTCCTATTCTAAGGAAGGGAGCTCACATGTGGAAGACTGAGATTTAAAAGAAGCATTCAGTAAGTTTAGTGCTCAGTATAGAGCAAGCAGAATCGGTGTTTTTACAGTGTTTAATATCATATTTATTATTTGACAATAGCCAAAGCAAAATTTATGTTGACCAAAATTGTAATTATGTGTTGGCAGTTCCTCTGCAAAGAGATCCAGAGGTTTTTAGACAGACGCCCAAAATGGAAGGCACACAGTTGTTCATGAGCCAAGAAGGGACTGATTAAGTGAATTGCACCATGCTGATTTCCTCTTCTCTCCCACCCCAAACTGGTGTAGTACCAGTATCCTTCCATGCAGTGCATACTTACCAGCTTCTGCACTAAATGACACAGAGATTGTAACAGTCTTCTCACTAAACACTCCTCATTCATCCCCAAAGTCTGTCCTGCCGACTGGATGAATCATAGGTCGTGTAGACTGAAAAAATGCAATTGTACAATTGAGGATGGACCTCATCAGCACAGAGAGTCAAATTAAATAGTAATTACATGCAAAATCTCAATTCTCATGTCTTCTAAGTTTAGGTCAAGCATTCTTCTTATGTCCTTTGACTTACTGTATATATGTTCTAAAATACTTTAAAAAAAAGCAGCAGGCCTTCAAAACCCAAATCCCATCACGGAATACATGGATATTCCTAGGACTCATCAGCTATTGCAGCAGAGCCAGTGGCCCAACCTGTATGAGGAATTCATCCCGCACTCAAACTACAGGGGGATGGCAGTGCCTCGGCACGGTTTTAAAAGGTTTTAGTTATGGGTGTTTCTGACATCCTCCAGCTACCACCCATGTCTGCTCCCTTCCCTTCTCCCTTCACCGTTTCTTGCTCAGTTCCGCTTCTCACTCTTGGTGTCTTGTCTAGTGGTTCCATCTCTTCTTCTTTTTCTTCTGCCTCCTGTCCCTCCTCCTTGTGCTTAAGTTCCCTGTCCTCTCTGCCTCCCATGTCCCTCTCTTCTCAGCACCTTCGCCGGGAGACTTGCTCCTCCACACTGTTCTGGAGCCTGAAAGGGGCAGACAAACCAGTCCTCATTCATTTCCAGGGCCTGCCCCTAATGCAGACCTGAGGAGCACATAGCAGTTACTGTGGAAAACTTCACCTTTTTAGCCTCGTATTTGAGACAGGCTGCTTGTAAATAGATGGTTCCAGTGCGAAACTTTAATGAGCTTTTACTGAACATGTGCAAAGTGGGTTATCAGTATTTTGTTTTAACAGCCTGTGTTTTGGCTGGTTGGATAGGTTTCCATACAAAAGGCAAAAGATGCGTTCTCGGCAAACACTTTTCCTACTGACTTCAATTCAGTCATTAAAAGGAGACAGGCACTTACATTTTGGAGGAAAAAGAAAAAATGTCAGAATATTTGAAGTGTGGAAAAAACAAAGCGCTCCTCCTTATCTTTCTGTAGACTTATTCTTGGGGGAAATAATCTCAGGAAGAATGATCTTGTGAAAAAGGTAGATACCAGGAATGGGAGATTTTGGCCTGAATAGTTGAAGTTCAACAAATTCAGAGTGAAGAGATGGTGCCACAAGCTGTAGCTCTACTGGAGTATTATAAAATCTGCTAAATGGATCTACTTATTAGTTTGATGTACTTTTTTTAGAAGAAGTATGACCTAAGAAGAAAGAAACTGGGAAAGAAGAAAGAAAGAAATGACTTTTGAATGTGATTTTTGATGGAAACAAGAGCTCCAAAATATGAACAGCACTGTAATTTCTGTAAAAAATGACTAAGAGGTTACAGGAGCCAAGTGCAAGATCCAGTTACGGTGTTCTGCAACTGTTCACTTTGTGTGGAAGGCTTGTTCCATAGTTAGTCCATTGAGGGTCTTTTTACGAATTTTGTTTCAAACTCCTTGTCAGTAGGATGTGCTCTCTGTGGAACAAAATGCGCCCTCACAGTGGGGTTACCAGAACTCACCCCGGGACTGAACATTTGGGCTTCCCATAAAGCTGCATAAACATATCAAGATTTATTTAATTCTGGTATTTCTGTTGCACAGTCTTCAGATAAAATAGGCATCCCACTCTAATAACCTTGGGCTTATTTGCTATAATTAGAATTTTTAATTAAAAGTTGGAATAAGGTGGTAGGATAAATCAGAAGCTTCCCTGAAGCTTTAGTCCTGCTGGATCCATTCAGATAGTCTCTCCTCCCTCCCAGAGGCCAGTCATGTAAATGGAATGCATACAGCGGAACAGCCAGGTATTCCTATTTTCTATATTCCATATAGGAAACTCTAGTAGAGGTTTATTCCTGCATACTTATGATGCTGGTAGATTGAAAAAATAAAATAATGAAATGTACCACATATAGGCTATAGCCTAGGAAAAAAGAGGCTGCTCTAAGAACAATGGTCTTTAAAACTGAAATAAAATATTGCCGGAAATTCTAGTAGAGGCAATATTTAATTGGCATAATTTTCCATAAAGTGTAGAGACAAAATATATCATTTCTGCCTTCTCTAACTCCAATTTCAGTGGACTTGCATCAAATATGAGTTTTTCTCAAGGTCTTTCAAGGCTGGCATTGTTACCTTTTTACAAGGATTTTGGAGTGACTTATTTTTCTAGTATAAAGAATACTATTTTACAAAAATTCTATTAAAGTTTAGAGCAACTGTTGTTATTTGGGTATTATATTAAAGCAGCAGTTCTTGGTACATAGCGCTCTCCTTGGCTGGTGAGCACTTCAGAGGCCGCGCTGTTTCCTGGCCGGATTGGCCGGATGCAGCCAGAGGAGCCGCTGGGCGAGCAGCGGGGCTGAGCTCCCCGCGAGGCTTCCTCCGCGCGCCAAGCCAGCTTTTGTCAGCTGGGAATAACGTTTCCTTGAGTTCCCACTAACTGAGGCAGCAGGGGGAAGACTAAGCATTATACAGTCTTTCTTTAAATAGGTATTTGCAAAGGAGGATAGTTGGTGGATATTTATTATGCAGCATATTCTTACAAAAGATGATACCAGTATTAGCCTGAGAGTAGCCATTGTGCAGCGCAGTTAAGACTTTTGTTGTGAGTGCCAAGTTTTTGATGCTTGATTGGGATCATATAAAGACTATTCTGTGTGCACTCCCGTCTCAGTGGTGAAGCACCTCTTCACTCAGGGCATTGTACACTAAAATAAATTTGGGACAGCGTAAAATAATAACTACTTTTGGAGAAAAATGCTTCGAAATGAGGTGCTAGTCATCTGGTCTTTCACTGGATCAAAGGAAGTCTAGGAGCAGTCGGCAGGCAGGATCATAGGCAGGTTGGACCAGGCGTGCGTAGCTGCGCACCCGACCACAGGCTGCTCCATGAGGCTCTGGGGCTTTTTTTCTGATTGCTCGTTTTTTCCCTCCTCCGTTTTCTATTTTTAAACATAAATGGTGTACAAGATAGGTTTTGATTTTATTTTTTATGGAATAAAATTTGTAAAACTTTTAGCAATAATCAGAAATATCCTTTTTCTTAAAAAAAGAGATGCTAGGTGCAACTGAGGAACTGTACTATTAATCTTCCTGCAACAGCTCTTTGGTGCACCCCTCCTAAGCTTGTGATGCCAAACGTTTCTTGGCATGCAGTTTAGATCAGGATGGATAATTTGTAGGGCAGATGAGTGGCTAAAAATGATTTTATTTAAAACTTAAGCTGAACTTGAATCCTTTTCATGTTCTTGAAAATTTAAAATAAAATCAGTTATTTCAGTCTAATCAGATGGATTTGTCATTGAGAACTGAAACCCACAAATCTGCAAATTAAGCAAAAAAACCCCTTATTTTTCCATCTGTTTGTTTGAGCTTTCTTCCCTGTTATTAGACCTAGTGTTTTCAGCTGTAAAGTGCTATTAAAGGGGAAAAAAGTTAAAGCACTAATGGGCACACTTGCTGCATTAAGCATTAATGTATTGTCTTCGTTAGTATTTGATACATTGAAAAGTTAATAAAGGCTAGGTGCACGTAACGCTTCAAAAAAATTCTAGATATATTCAGAGAATTCTTTTTGTCACACAAACCTGAAATCAATAATAGAAAAAATGTTTTGAATTCCAGCTGCACAGCCTAAGAAATGCTGGAGTCATTCACTCACCATAGCCATTAGCTGTACTGTATTCATGCATCCAACAGTCATGTTAATTTTATTTTAGCTAGAAAGAATGTAAAAGAACTTAATGGAGTTGGCAGATGGAGAAAGAAAAGAAAGGATAAGTTAACGACAAAGCACTGGTGAAGGATTTACCTGGTAAAACTAAACATATGCACAACAGCACTGCAGAATTAGATCCACTCAGTGGTTTTTGGAAGTATTCACAAAGTTGCTGAATCTTTAGAAATATGCAAACAAAATACATGTTTGGAGCTGAAAGAATTGATTTCAGAGTCAAATACAAGTTATGTAGTAGTGTTTTCAAGAAGACAAGACCTTTCAAAAATAGGAACTTCTAAATTTTACTTCTATATCAAGGAAGGTATTGATATATATATATATATATACACACACACATATATATACACATATACACACACACACTATATATATGTATATATTTAAAGCAGGACTGTGAATGTATGGACCTGGTGGGTGAAATATGAGGTGATGCCAAAGCAAATCTGTAGGCATTTTGGCTGCATGTGTGAACTTGATGTATGAAAGCCCACTGCAGCTGTTTGAGAAGAGCTAGATTACAGCTGGGGTTTTGATGCAGTGCTGCCTGGGCATGTAACGAACTGCAGAATAACCACTGCAGCAGCGAGTGTGGGGAACCATCCTCTGCTAAGCCTCAAGTAGTATTTCCTGCACAAACCTTTTCATTGAAAAGTGTCTGATGCTGACAAAACCTCATGTCCTGGCTCAGATGTTGAATGGACTGGTAATAGTAGATGGCACTTGGATATGGGGAGCGTTCATGAACTAGCAGTTCAAGTCCTTCCCAGCATAGGTGCCTCCATGGCCCAGGTCGCATCAGTCTGGCAGAGGTTCCCGAGAGCGGTTCCCGTGGTGGTGGTGCGGGCGCTCTGCCTCACGGCAACATCTCTCTCTGCTCCAGGGAGAAAGGCAGGAGTTTGGCAACTGCCATAACCAGGTTTCAGCATCTCCACTGCAAGAGGCACAAATTCATCACTTGGGGCAGCACTGGGATTGAGGCAGCAGAGCTGCTTTTCCTCCTAACTGTGGCCAGATACCGCTGCAGACACAGATGTTCCTTTTCATTCCACGACAAGGCAGACATTTACAGTAGAATGTCTGGGGTCATGGACTGTAATGAGAGTTGACTAGCACTATTGTTATTGAATAGCTGTTCTTCATATAATTAAGAAAAATGTATTTTAAAGTTTGCTGCCTGTTTTTATTTTTCACAAGCATCAATTCCATTTTAGTAAAACAAACAAACAAAAAACCCTGTCTTGATAATTTTGAGCCAAAGACTTTTAGACACATTTAATATGCCTTAATTCTTTTTCTCTTTGGCAGACCATTGGGTTCATGTTCAGTTTTCATTTTTAAAAATTAAGGCTCCATTGTCTGACTTGTGGAATCCAAGTAGCATTGTAATGGGTGTGCCTGCTCATTGGTGATATGGAGAGAAGTTCCTTACCTGAAAAATATAAATTTTATGGCCCAGATTCTGCTTTCAGAGGTGGGCATGGAACTTCCATGGATGTCAGCAGGAGCAAGGCACAAGCCTGGCAGGGAAGAAGTTCCCTGCAGGTGTGATGGATTGCTAGGTAAAGAGCTGGATGTGAGTTTGCAAGGAAATTCCACTTTTAAAAGATTACATTCTTGAAATGAAAGAAGAATCTTCCAATTATTCTTTCAAAAATAAGTATTTTAATTATTTTTCTCAGGAGTTGTGTTTTTCTTTTGGAAGGTAAAAGGTTTAAGATTAGACAGCATCACTGCAGAAGTGAAATGGGCCAAATTGAGCATAACCATATTCCTTAGACTTAATTTAATATATAACGTACACATAGAAGATTTTAACTATGAATTATACCCAGCCTAGAGAATCTAGAAGGACTATGGGGCACGGGAAAAGGAATTTGCCAGTTACTATAGGTCATAAAAATGAAAACACCAAAAATCTTAGTATTTTGAATGTCTGGATAGAGGCAGTTTTGGTGTTAAAGCCCTATTTGGGCTTTCCCAGAAGTACATTATCTAAGTGCTGCTTTGGAATAATCTGGCTAGTGACAGGCATGCTTCCAAGTGCACCTGCTCACCTGAAGGATTGGTACAGTTTGTGGTGTTTTGCCAACACTTCATGAATTAAGTGAGAATCTGTTAAAAAAAATCCTTATTTTAGTGGTTTCTGAAAGTTAAAAAAGCAAACAGGCAGTTTATTTTAGTCTTAGCTATGCATACAGCTAGTCTTAAGAAAGCAGGAGTGGTACATGACAAAGTAGTACTGGGTGTTGCTGTATCTCATGGTGCTTTGCTTCCCTATCCATAGCTTGCCATGAAGCTTACGCATAAATCAGGTTACTGTTTCAGAAATGACATGTTTGAATCAATGAGGGAACTTGGGAAATTCAGCTCGAGATCCCGTAAGTCAGATGGACACTCCGCAGTTCAAGCGCTGTGCGGCGCTGCTGTGATCTCACCTCATGGGTCCGAGAAGCAGAGCAGGTCGAGACATCAGCCTCGTGCAAAGAGCGGGCAGGGAGAGCTGCGGAGGCTCTAAAGCCTCTCGCGTTGTGTGAAAATGCCCAGCGCTCTTGGGGTGCTTACTGAATAAAGCCCCCCAGCGTGACTGACTGAGAGCACTGGCAGTGTATTCGAACTGCGAGCCATCACCTAAAATATGCAAAATTAGAGGGGGGGGGGTCTAGATTGTGTTTCTAATTTTATAGTGTGTAGTCAAAAAAATGCAAGAAGAGTCTGCCAGCATAAGATACAGTTTTATAGATTTACATGTGGCTGTACATGATAGAATCTGCGAGTTTTCTTTGTGTAAAGTACAGCTTGCTCATCTGGTCTCCACATAGCTGGGTTAAAAAAAGAATTTTTTTGGACAAACATTTAAGGAAGTCCTCCTGCTTTCATATCAAAACCTCTGGGAAAGACTGTAGCGAGCTGCCTCAGTGAGCACAAAACAGCCTGTTGTTTTTGAGGGGAGAATACAAGATTCATTCTTACAAAAAAAATGTTTTTGTTTTGCTTTGTTTAAAGCTTCTGCCTTCAAATGCCCATTCTGCACCCGGCTGCTGATGCCCTCGTGTTGTGGGGGGCTTGGGGAGACTGGCCCAGCACAGTTGCACACAGCGACGGTCCCTCCGTGACCCTGCAGCGCGGGGACAGGTCGTGTGGCCTCCGTCAGCTCGCCTGCTTTCCCAAGTGGTATTCAGGCTGGGTTGGCAGCGGGCCGGGGCTTGTCGGGCCTCTGCCATGAGCAGCCACCGCTCTGGCCTGGCAGGCAGGGCAGCGTAGCGGAGGCGCGTGGGAGGCCATTGTGTTTGGAGGTTTTACTTTGTGATAACACCGCGGTTTCTGCCAAAACTGTGCTCTAAAAAACGCCAGGGAGACTGAGACAGCATGGCACAGTGCTCTTCTGACGAATGGTCAGGGATTTACCTCTCAGGTGGCTTGAGCAGCAGGCTGCATGGACATGTCATTTTGTTCAACTGTGCATTAGGAATTTAGGAAGAGTCAATAAATAATATGTAGTTGTTAATCAGTATGTTTGTAGAGTAGAGAATAGATATCTTAAGCCCGGATGATTCATAAACCACAGAAACTTTAACTTCTTGCACCTTGTAGTTAATTCTTCTCTTTGAGGAAATCAGAAATCGGGTGCTTGTGATCTGTATAAAGAATAAAGCAAAGAATTTTTGCTGGCAGGTTTATTCACTCGGCCTTTTAAACAAAGTTTTAATTTGGGATTACATTTTAGTGAAAGAAATGGTGGAATTTCAATGGAACTGAATTTTTCATAGCATGGTGCTGGGCTTTTAAAAGTTGCAAGGATGTTGTTAAGCTCATCTTTTTTCATCTAGTTTAGACTTGTTCCATGCTATTTACTGTTACAGCATGTTATTTACTCTTTTTCAGTCTTTTGTCTTGCTTTGAAGAATTGGGACCTCTGTCCTGTATCTAAGTTTAAAAATAGCAAATATCATTATATGTTTTTTCCCTCTTAAAAGGGGAAAAAGGCACTATTTTTTGCAATATGAATGACTATTTTGGTCTTTTTATTCATACATTGTCTGCCCTTGGTATGACTAGGGTGTACAGGAAATGGTTTATGAGCCAGAAACACTGATACACAAGAGCACAAGCTCATGGCTCAGAGAAGGAAAAATAAGAAACAACGAAACTTCACAATAGACTGTTAGAAAAGCTGTGCCAAAAAAAATTAAAAAAAGAAAAAGAAAAAGAAAAAAAGAAAAAGAAACTCGAAAGAAACCCTTCAGGCTGCATTCTTTGCTCTTTGCTGGTGTCACTTGACATCGTTCTGCTCTGATTTGCTGGAATGATCCGAATTTATGCTGTTTCAGGGGTCTGGCCCTTTGCTTTTAAGTTACCTACGATGATTAATTTCCATTGAAAGTCCTACAATGAAGGATCTGCTGTGACAGTATAGCTCTGATCTGTTTTTTGTCCTAGAAAGACTTTTTGTCCAACCCTTACAATATAATTTGTTGACTCATGGCTGTATTTTCAGGGAGGATTTCTTATTTGCTTTTTGTGTGAGGGCTTGTTGAGGAAAATATTTGCATGTACTTGGAGATCTCAGAAGGGAGGGCAAACAAAGCACAGATGGCTGTTTGGCCAGAAGTGATGTTTGTTCTAGAAGACTTGTTCCTCTGAGTCTAATAGCAGATCAAGTAGTCTGTGAGCTAACTGGTAGGCCTGCCTTTGGTGCAGGCTATTGCCCACTGCAGAAGACTTGGCCTTGGTGTCTCACTCATCCAACTAGATACATCTTCACGTGCAGATGCGAGGTGCAAAGCAAGAATTCCTGGGCAGAACTTCCTGTGGGGCCTTTGGTAGGTTGGCTTTCACTGAAAGCAGACAAGGCTTTCCCCCTGTACAAATACAAGAGAAATGATGTAGATGCAGGGGGATTTCCACTTACTGTTTTTCTACTACATCCTCAAAAACAGTTATTCAGTCATGTTGCTTTTACATCTCCAATTTTTCCTTGAAATCTGTTTCCTTAAAAAAAAAAAAATTGCTGTTCTATTTTAGTTCTTTATGTGATTTCGACTACTTTTATATAGGAAGTGTTTCTTTATAGCTGTTTTGATCTAAGGCTACCTAAAAAATAATCCTGCATGTGTGACCAAACCTGATCTGTTGACTCCAAGCATGCAGACTATGCTAGTTAGAGCCCCTGTGCTCTGCACATTCTGCTCCTCTGTGTGTGTTTCTAGGCAGAGCACTTTTCTGCTATGACTGTGGTAAAGTGAAGATATGGATAATTTTAAACAAAATATTTAATTATTTAACTTATACTTAACTTTGGAGTCTGTTTCTGATCTGAAGAAGACTGGTCTGCCCAAAAGCTTGTATTGCAGTTGACCTAATGGCAGATATTGTCTTCTGCCTTAGTGCAGGCATGTGTGCATGGGGGAAGCGTCTGTGTGGGGAGGAGTTCTTGTTACATGGCTTCAAAATCTCTGAAGCTGACAGCTGAAGGCACATGGTAAAATACCAAGTAATATAATTGGTTGCAATAATAGTATGTAAAAGTACAAAAGAAAAAGTGGAAAGAGATATTGCAGCGTAGGATGGGGCAGGACAAGAGGCTGGTGTGGCCAGCATTTAGTGTTGTGGAAGTGTGCTTCAACTGTGTTGAATCACAGCCCAGAAGACAAAAAAGGAAAAATGCAAAGCTGTTGTGGAAAACGCTTCAGAGCTAGTTTATTGAATTTATCTTGAAGCATCTTGTTTTTACTGAGGAAAAAGTCAACTCAGTAATGCATTTGTTTGTTTTGACAAACCGTCAACTACACTAACTCCGCCAGGCTGTGTAATACCTTTCTACAGGCACTTTCAGCTCTTAGTACTAGAACTGAGAAGTGCACTGTTCGTTATGGCAGTGACCCAAGCATACTTGTTTTTCTTGTTCTTTTGTAGTGCAAGATTAGTATCTTTTACCTGTATCAGGCATATTATCAATTTTGCAACATCACAAATGCACTACCTGTGTGTCTGAAAGGTGTGTTTTGCTAGTGCTGCTAGGTACCACAAAAGTGCTATTTTGCTTACTACCTTATCTAGTGAAGCCGTTAAATGTGTTCAGCACCAACATGTTCCTCACATGTTGCTGTCAATGGAATAGGAATGAAATGTGTGAAGCTGTAGAAACAGTCATTCCACTAGAGACATAAGGAGATGAATTTGCCGCTAAGCGCTAAGCCGCTAAAAATCCTGAGGGAGGTTCTTTATAGCAAGACCTGCTTGGATTAGAGGTATTCTGACAACAGAGAAGACCAGAATCCCTTCTTCCCTATGTGGTTCTAATTAATCTAAGACACCAGTAATGGTATTACTGATGATATATAATAATTTGAATTTGTGTATTCTATTTCAACAGGTGTGTCCTGAAAGCAGCAGAAATATCAGAGAGGTGCAATGTGCATCATACAATAATAAGCCATTTATGGGTCGATTTTATGAGTGGGAGCCATTTGCTGAAGGTAAGGGAAGACATCTTTGTTTGGGATTTCGATGCAGACTGTGCTTCGTACAGAAAAATATGTATTTTTTTATCTGACAAAGCCACCACTCTTTGGTTATTTGAGACTAGTTAATCTTTCCCTTTTCATCTGCTTAATTTATTTATGAGAGGACAAAAGTATTCCAGTATTTCCTAGAGTACACAAGAAGGAGCACTTAGCACCTAAGTCCTGTATTGACTGATATACCTCTTCTCTTACACTGCTGCAACAGTATTTCAACTACTACACAGTTAACTGTCTTCCCTTTAACCCATTCACTTTTGAGTTTATATCTTTTGATGGTGATGGTTCAATATAGTTTCTTTTCAGTAAACAGAATTAATTTTTTTGTCTGGTTGTTTTTTTTATCCAAACTTAACATCTCATTCATGGTTGCGATGCATTCAGTTCAGGATTCTCTGTGATTTGCATTTTCTACTGACACGTTCAATGATTGGGATGGTGACTGTGGGAAGGGTAGCTCTGCTTTGGATTTGCCCAGCTGCACGCTGAACTGAATGCTCTGGAATACAAAGCAGCACCCTCCAGCCTCCTTAATCCTTGGAGGCAAACCTCAGGGAGCTGGGCTTGCAGCCTTCCTCTGGGAAGGTGTTTTGTGGAACGGTTATTTACTTATTCATCTTTCAGTCGGCAACAGCTTGGCCCGCCTCGGGTAAGATCCTCACCTCCTTATGAGCTGAATAGGTTTTTATTTTTCAAATATTTCTCTGGACTCAAAGGAGTCTAGTTTATGGCTTATTTTCTAAATTAATGTTAAAAGTTTCTCTTCCACAAAACTTCAAAGAACAAAAAGGGTTAAGCATACAGAAGTATGTACACATACTGTAGCTAGCCATCTTTCTTGTTCTGAGGCCATGCCCATGCCGTCTCTTGGCATGAATTGGTTACGGAAAGTTATCCACGTGCTCTTTGCTAGGAGGCTCTGCTGTGTCTTCTGTGCTATGTCTCCCACCATATGCAGGCAGAAAGTCTTACCTGAAAAGACAGGTTATAGGATAAATCAGGATAGAGACCAATCCACTATCCTTTCTGAATATGTATAGAACAAAGCAGAAAGGACTTATGTGGATTTGTTTAGTCTCTCCTGAGTAAATAGTTGCCTGGAACACAGTTCCACATAACTAAATAGATGCAACAGGTTAGACCATGGCCTACAGGCACTGTCTGTAGGGATTCCCATTGCAGCAGACTCCATTACAAATAAAGGTTTCAGCTTGTACTATGATTTGTCTTTATGTTGACACCGTGTTCCTGTAAGCACTAAAACTGATGTAGTGGCAAGCGTCACCTAATAATGCACCATACTCTGCTCTAAAAAGGAGGCAAAAAGAGAAAAGTATGGAAAAGGAGTAAGAAAATTCCGTTCCTGGTGGAGGGATTCTTTTCACAAGGTTGGGGATTTCAGTAAACTGAGGTCAAATTTGCTCTGAAAAATAGCACGTGATACCAAGCTTAGCTGGCTTGGGTGAGTCACCTGGAAGAGAGCACAGGTTAATGTCACTGTGTTATCCCTTCCGGGGACCTGCGAGCCCCTTGCTGGGCTGCAACATATGGAAAGCTCTCTCAAGGTTAGCTACTGGGTTTTGGTGCCTGTTTTGTAAGTGCTAAAGATGCTTCCAAATTGTGCGGAAGGAGATATTAGTCATTGTTTGCTTATTTTTAGGGGACTATCCTATTACACTCAAGAAATTTTGCAAGTGTGTGAGGTTCCTTTTTCTCTGTGTGCAGAGATGGGGATTTCCATGTGTTCTAGAAAGCAGTAAGCAGCCTGTTCTCGCTAGTGCCCTTAGATGGGCAGCTGTGAATCACAGTTGGCATTAGCTGTTTTTACAGTTAATCTTGAGTCAGTGCAGGTTCAGGTAAGTTAATGTTTGACACCTGGTTGATGAAGTAGTATTTGTTTCTGATGTAGCTACACCTCAGTTCTGGTTTGAACTGTTGTGGATGTTCTGAAGTGTTGCTGTGCTGTAACTCTTTGTCTTAAGTTATGCATATTCTGTATTTTTAGTTTGTCATGTTGGCAATTGCAAAGTTGCTCAAAAAGAAGTTTGAACTGTACAGCTGGGACATCTTGTACCAAGCATTCAGGCAGAGAGAGGGATAGAAACTCCAGCAGTCATGTGAGCTAGAAACATATTCTGCAGGCAAAAGGACTCCTGCTAAAACATGGCCCCAGAGACACACAGTGTGTTAGCTCAGATGCATCCCTGTCCACGCTGCCACGGACCCGGCACGGTCAGTGGTGGGCCGGTTCAGCCCACCGCTGTCTCCTGGCTTCTTACACAGCAGCTTTGACTCTTCTGCCTGTGCCAGGAAAGATGACTCAGGCGCTCTCAAACGTGCCACAACCATTTCTTTTTCCCTACCCTGCACTGCACAGCTTGCTCTGTGTGTTTATGTTGGATCAATAAGGACAGCTAAACCATGATTTACAGCCTTGTCCTGATGGTGAGTTAAGTATAATTATTATTATTTTTGAAAGATGCAAATATTTTGATTTCTCCCCTTTTCAGTTTAGTGCAGCTGTATTTCTAATCCCTATTTTATCTGCTATTGCTCCAACAAAAACTTTTGTCTTTATTAAAAAAGCCATACTAAAGGGACTATAAACCCTATGAATTTAGAGTATTTAATGAAAAAATCCCTAGTTTGTGTTGGAGAAGCAGTAACTCAGGATGACCTTAAAGACAGGATTTTAGAGGAAGATCCAGTTCGAACACAGGGAAAGCATCATCGTGAAATGATAATAAAACTTGTAAGGAAATCAAGATCAGTAAAAGCAATAAATATTTGAAGCATTCTGGTAATTTAACTCTTCAAATTTGAGCTCTTAATTTCAGTTAAGATTCTTAATCTAAAGAAAATGATAGATATTTTGATGAACATGTTGAAGGAATCTGTATAAAGAAAACACCTCCTTAGTTAATTTAAAAAGTATGATTCTATGAAAATCTAGTTACAGGAATCTTTGTTAGTGAAGAACAACTGCACTGTGCTAGAGGAGAGGAGCAACTGAACTTACTTTGTCAGAAATCCTTCACAAGCCTAGGAATGAAATAAAGTCCCGCCCAGGAAAATCTCTCTCTGATAATTCATCTTTAAAAGGACACCTGGTTAATCTCCCGCATATTGTGAAATACCATATTTTCAAATCAATGACAACATTGTGTCACAACCAACTGCATGTTGGTGGTCTTGCTTTGAGTTTCATTTGCAGATGACAGTCAGGCAGTTATTTCAATCCCGCAGTACTAGCCCGAGGGTTCTGCTATGGCACTGAGAATTGCGCTCCCTGTGCTAGGCAGGAGACAGGGGAGAGGCTGCGCAGCCCCAGCAAGGAAGGCCACGGACAGGACTCTCTCTCTCTCCTGAGTGACATACAGGTACTTTTAGGGTCTGGGAGAGTCATCATTAAGTCTCTGTTGTTTGAACTTAACTAAAGCTCTTTTCGTCCGTGGTTCCCGTGCAGGTGGACGTGCTTTTGTGCAGTGCGGTATTTGGCCGTGTCACAGGGAGAGCTGGAAGTCTTGCTCTTTCCAACATATATGTTATTTTACATATGCAGCTGTAGCTGATGTTAGGGCTTGTTGAGCCCTAGCTAACAAAGGTAACAGGAGTGAAGACGTGGCTAAAGGATCACCACGGGGTGGTGGCTGTACACTTGATTTAGTTCCACTTGGCAGAGTCAAAATTTATTTGGCTTAAAATTACTGTATCAGGCCAGAGAAGCCGCTAGGAGCAGAGCCACGCTCAGATCTCGAGAGCTGTTTGAACAGTTTGTTGCTGGCAGCTGCTTGTTGGCCCGGTCACCTGCACATCGCGCAGGGAGCGGCTGTGCTGCCTTCTGCGCACCGCGGTGCTGCCTGCGGCGGCTCCCGCCTCGGAGGGACTGAGTCTCGCGTCCCGGCTGAGCCCAGGTGCGCGGGGCCCTGGCAGAGCCCATCGCTCCTCCAACGTTGCTGGCCTTGGCTTCCTCTTACCCCTTCAACCTTCTGTTGATTGCTGAGAGAAAAATGTAGCGCGCTGCTCCTCAGAGCAGGCTTTGCGTGTACTTGGGCATCATGCACCGAAACTGCCTGTCGCTGACAGCTGCAGCAGTGCATCTGAACTAGCACCGGGGAAACTGCTGTGATTTCAATAGAAAAAAATGTGTCTGCAGCCTCCCCTGGTGCCATCACTGCCAGAGTTAAGCGCTGGTGGGAGCAGGCGCTGGGGTGGCTGCCGAGACCAGGTGGCTGCGCTGCGGTGTGAGGGCCACAGCGCCCGCCACGGCCTTCGGGCCCTCCCTGCGCATGGCCCTTCGCGTGGGAGGGCAGGATCTGCTGCATCTGCTTCCGCTGGGTCCGCATCCAGACGTCTCTGGTTTCAGCATTTGTATCCCTGGAAGGATATTTAATCTGTACATTTTTTCATACTGGACTTCATGGTACTCTAGGTCTGAAATAACTTTCATGTCAGCCCTGCCCTGCATTCAGGGAGAACTTCAGAATTCAGCAGAACTTGCTGTGTAGACAGTAAAAATCCTGTCTGAGCTTATTGTTTTAAAATATCTTCTAGTAACCTTACATACAGCTATATGCTTTTCGGCCACAGTTGTAAAATATATAAACTCTAAAGAAAATTAAATATAGACCTCCCCTAAGTATGTGGCAAGTATTGCAACTTTGGGAAGTCACATCAGATGAGAGGCATTTATGATATAGACTGGGTTTGTTTTGATATTAGCATTGGGATTAAAGGCTTATAAAAAACTGCTACATTTGTGTGTGTGTGTTGCAGGATTTTTTTTGAACAGCAAGAAATGCTCCTCTAGTAGATTGTGTAAAATGGTGAGCAATTTAAGAAGTTAAGCTGCTAGGGAAATTCTTCATTCTTCTGGTAATTGATGGCATTGAATAAACTCTGTTTTATTACGATTAATTATAAAATAGAAGAAAAGTCTAACTGATCTTTTACAAATCTGTCAGTTACTGAAAGGTGCAAATAGTGTTAGGCACTTCGGGACACACGGGTCAGTGTGGTGCCAGCAAAGAATTGCTAGAGGTTGGTTAGAAGGTCCACGTGGACGCACCTGATGTGCTCGGCGGCAGGCTGCAGCCACGCACAGTCCTGCTGGTGCCTTAGGGCTTGGGAGGTGCTGGGAGCACATGCAGTTCTGCTAAATGTGTCCGGTGCTTAAGCTGTTACCAGTCTATGCCTTCAGGTGCAATAGTTCTGTGACACAAGCCTGATCTACCTTTTCTGCCGCAGCAACTAATTAACAGAGCATCTATCATTTATTAACTCTGATGCAGGTAGGGCTTTAGTTTATTGCCTCTGTACAGGAAAAAGCGTGGGCCACTGTGCCTGGAAGCTGTATGACTGAGTAGTATGATATTCTTTTAAATTTATGCACTGTGCTCCTAGCAGAGCAGACATTACATTATATTTGCAGATTTTCCTGTAGCTTCCTCCTGATTCTTTATTTCAGAGAGTGTAGTGGTTCCTCTGAGTTTTGAAAATTGAGTTATTAATTTGATTTGTCTTGGAATCTAAGAGACTAGATCGGCATCAGAGCTTGGATTTTTTTTCTTGAGCTTCATGAAGAAGTGATTTATTTGAAGTAAATCTGTCTTCCTCACTACATCATACTAGCAAAGTGGGTAGAAAAATAAATGTGTCATTTTACCTAAAGTTTAGTAGTTCTTTGATAGTGCAGTGTGGCATGGTTCACTGTGTTACTTCTCACAAGGTTTTTTATGATAGCTTTAAAAATGAAGTCCTAAAAGAAAGAGTGTTGCGTTTAATTGCTTTCCTATATTTCTAGAATAAGAAGCAAGTTGTTCTTGCAGTACTTCCACATGTATGGGGATGTCGCTTTAAAACGCCGATCTACAGGCAGTCCAATTTGGTTGTCCTGAACCAAAATGAAATGGAAAAGGAAATCACACTTGAGCAGCTCTCTATGTTCAGAAAGCACCAAAGCTGAATAACAAACCAAATGCAGAAATTAGCATATCTGAAAGAAGAAATTTGTTTTATCCTTATGTGAGTTTTCACCACCAAGATTTAATAGATACTAAAATTCTGTATCTATTTCCACAGAACATTGTTTTACTGAAGATAAGATTGTACTCAGGGAGAAGAGTTTTATACTCATCTCACAGATTTTCTGGATCTTTGTTTTTTTCTAAAATGTGTGTATATAAACAAGTTATTTTAAATGTATATTGCTTATATGCACATTATTAGTGCATTATTCAGTGTCCTTTCTCAAATCTCATTATGTCCCTATATAAAACCTTTCTAGAAACTCTGTAGACTAAACACTTCTCGAGCTTTGTGTACTCAGAGAAACACCATTAGAGTTGTCTTTTTAGGAGAAATGGAAGCAGAACTGCAGCTTGGAGGAGCAGGCAGTCGGTGCTGCAGCGAGCTGGGTCAGGCTGCCCTGCCGTGTTTCCTGAGTGCCCGTGACTCCTCGGCACAGGAGCGCAGTCCTGCTGAGGCAAAGGTCCCGGCGCAGGAATTCTTGGCCTTCACTCATTTGTAACTGCCAGTTTTGCTCGTGATGCAGGATTTGCTATGTTTAGCTAGTAGATTTTGTCACAAAACTTTAATAACTTGATTTTTTTCCTCCAAAAATATAAACAAAACCCCCACAGTTTTATTTATACTTTCTTTGGAAAATTACTTCTGGCTAGTGGACATGCAGATGGTTGAGTGTATACTCCACATCTCAAGAAGTAATCCAGCTGTGCTGCAGTCACCCAGTTGCAAGGCATTGTATTCGGTGAGGCAGCTGCCTGAAATCTTTATTTCTCATGATGATAGACCATGTTTGTTTCTTTGCTTTTTGCCTCTACCTGCTAGAAGACTTGCTGATCACTTTTGTTTTATTTTAGAGTTGATTGTTCCTGAAACTTGTATTTTAACTGCATACTGTTGTTTCATGTGATTTTTATCTTACATAAACTGCTGTAGTCAGAGTCATCAGGAAGGCAGTGGAATTTTGAGAGGCTTGAAAAGTAATGAACAGAAAGTGTTTATATTTGTTGTTTAGCTACAGCTCAAATACTGCATACTTCTCCAGTGACCATAAATCAGCATGCAAGTAGTAACACAATTTGCATTCCTATATTTCAGCAAAAAAATAAGATTATCAACTTTTTCCCCTTTCTTTGTAGTAAGTGTACAGGAAGAAACTGTGTAAGAGTTTGTCGTAGTCTTTCTTATTGCAGACTGAATATCTAAGTCTGTGCTATCAATTAAAATAAACATGAAATAGCTATGCTTATGTGATTTCTTTATGGATGCTCTTTCATAGCGTAATATTTTGCTAGTGTAATATTTTGAGACATAGAAAATAAATTTGGAAAAAAAAATAGTAAGAACTTTTTATCCAGTTTGTACACTACCTGTATAAGTTGATGTATGAAACTTACTGCAGTTTGCTTTGCTTGGCTTTTCCTATTATCTGTTGGGCTATTTTCAGTTGGATCTATCTTAAACTCTAGCTGTTTCATGAAAGTAAGTGACTTTAAGCTGTGAACAGTAAGCAAACTTTCTGTTGGGGTTGATACGATGTCAGAAAGTCTAATGCACACCTGAAAGCACCAACAGAAGCTTAAGTGCTCTAGACCTAAATTCCTCTTGAATTTCAATAATCTATGAGCTCTGATTTAATTTGGATTAAATGAAAGTCCCATCCAAGGCTGTGAAGTATCCATTTTTCAGACATTACTGAAAATGGTAATTATTTCAGTTTTTGACTGAAATCTCTTTGAAATGTTGAAATGCTCACTTATGAGACTAAAATTTATTCAAATGTAGTCAAATGTGAAGTTAATTTATATTATGTCCCCTCTTTCCCCTTTATTCGGGCCTGTGATTGGATCAGAAGAGAGAGCAGATGGGAGTTTACAGAACTTTAAAACTGTGCTCAAGTATCTGAGGCATTTCTTTAACTTAATCAATAAGCCTGTTTCCTGAACATCTGTTGTGTTGAGCTTGATCTGGAAATTGTAAATATCCTGTGTATTACTGAAATATGTAACTACAATCACTGCTGCAGGAAGCTTTAATAAAAACTATACTTAGACACTTACATATATGAAAACTTAATGCTCCAACGTGGCAATTTGCTGTCTGTAGTTGTTGCTTTTATGGTTTTGTTTTGCATTTGTAGGAGGCTTCGCAATATCAGAGCCTGGCTTTCATCTCGAGGTCCAGGGTCTGTTGCAGTTATAATAATAATGTATGTGTATTTTTAGTTGTATCAATTCAAGCAGACATCATAATCTATGAAGTCAACCCTCCTTCCTGTAATGACACACATGCATGTGCAGATATGTGTTTAGTTGCATATGTAGTATGCATGTAATAGTAGAATATGTATAGTTAACTGTGTACCTCAGGTCCCCCCCCCCCCCCCTTTCTACTTGTTCTTTTAAGGGAAAAGTGGATTTTAAAGAAGTTATGGGTTTTTATATACACACCGGTGGATACAGACAGCTCTGGAATTGGAAAGGCTTGCTACTGAATTTGGGAAATGGGAAACAACGACCATTCGATGTAAAGCCGCTCAGCAGTAAACTCAGGGCACCGCAAAGTGGGCTTGAAAATAAATCAGGTAAACAGATGTATTTTTAAAGGGAGAGGCAAAGGAGAAAAGAAGACAAGCTGCCAAGCCATATCTGCCCTAGCCTTAGAGGTTTTGAATAATTTTAGCCTAGCTTTACTGTATAAGAACTTCCTTCTGTATCCAGGTGACCAGTATTTATTTTAGAGCCTCTCTCTTGTCTAACTGGATTAACTGCAAGTTGTGTAAATGTCTCATGAAGAATTAACCGCTTGTATCAGGGGACCAGAAACTTAAGGAAGGCCGCTGGGGCCTTTAGGCTCAGTTTTAGAAACCAATTTGTATCTGGACTGAGTAGTAGCAAGGCTTGTTAGACTAGCCTAGAATCTGGAAATAGACTATGGCTTTGGAAAGCTAAACAAGCAGGGCTGGGCCTGACATGGAACCAACAGCAGCGCTGCCACCGCTGGAGGCAGTTGCTGTTATGATGAAGTCCTTGCGCGGGGCTTTATTGCAGCTCCAGCCACACGTATAAACACGAGAGCGAGTCAGGCTGGGCCTGGGGTGTTCCGTACTGCGGGTGTCAGCAACCCTTGCGGAGGAAAGCGGGGAGAGACGTTGGCTGGACTTTCACGTTTCTTCTGTATTAGTTTACATTCTAACATTTCTGCTTTTAATATTAAATCCAAGTAAACAATAGGACCAATATATTGTTCTAGGAAGCAATGAAAAAGTCATTTTGTAGCTTGCCTTGTTAACGTTTGTCTCCATTTGCCTTTGCTGCTACCACCGATTGTGGTTGCAGAGCAGTATTCACGAAATTTTAAGAAATGTTAAAGAAATTTTCTGATACTCTGAAAATGCCTCTGATAAATACCTTGCAAGTACATATACTCGTGGTCTGAACTGGAGAAAAAAACCCTACAATTCTTATGTCCAGTGAAACTGTCCCCAATTTATTTGTTCTTTTGAAACAAAACCTTCTTTTGAGCAAACCAAAGAGTGACTGTGGGTAGAGGGCATCAGGTCTTTGCCTGCTAGTGTCTGAAACAGTCAAGAACCTGATGCTGTGAAATCAGTTAGGAAAAAAAAAACCTTACGTTTATTCTTTTTTTTTTTTAAGGAATCTAAAAGTTGTTGTTTCTTGACAGTATTGGTGATATCAGTAGATTCAGAAATATTTCAAATAATGTTTTATTATGGATGCTATTTTTCCTTTTACACTGGACCAATAAAGAACAAAACAAGGAGTTTTTGTTAGAAGCCTGTTCCCTAGCAGCATGCTGCTTGGTCCTGGCAGCTCTAGGTTTCAGTCTGTCAGAGATAGGACAGTGATTGACTTTAGATTGTTTTTTAGTACTACTTTCATTGAAATCTAGTAAACTTTTCAAAGCAAAATCTACTATCTGACTTCTTTAGAAAAGGAAATTTACTTTGACTTCTAGAATTAGGCAGCCTTTTGACATAAACTGATGCTGGGAACCAAAAATGCTGCCTTTGCATCATAAGAAATGGAAAGTGTTGCAAAGTGGTGACAGTTTATGCTGTGGTATTTTGTGGTGCCTGCATGCTTCATCTGCGTGCTCATTTCATAGGAAGCAGTGATAACTCACTTCAGTGTTAACACATTAAAATGTTAAGGAGTGTTTTAGTAATAAATAAGGATGTTGTGCTGCATCTGGATTTTTCATCTCAGCAGAAACGTTATGTAATAGTATTCCAACATGAAAGAATTTTTTATTCTACAGAACATTCTTTATTCTACAATAAATTGCCAAATATTGTTTTATAATTTTACACTGTTTTATAATTCCTGGTAGTCGCTAGAAATTAATGTTAACCTTAAGACAGATATTAATAGAATGTGAAGTCCTAAAAAGGTAATGCTGTGACTGTTTTATGCATGTATGTTGTGTTTTTCTTTGTCTTGTCTCCAGTAAAATAAGGTGTGTTGATTTCAGCATTTAACAGATAAAATGGTATAAAAATGGGTAACAGTTGTTCCTGGAAAGGGTGTGAGAAATGTTGGAAATAACCAAAAAATAAAAGATTTTTGACTGAAGTTTTAATTTTTAACTGCAACTTTAAAAAATTCAGTTGCTTTTGTGCTTGTGCAAAGTGTGCTTTTGAAATCCATTTATTTTCAGCAAAGTCACGTTTGAGTGCGGTGTGAGGATGTGTTGGGGCAAAGAAGGGCAAGGAGAGGAAAGAAACGGTGGCTCTTTCTCAGTGTAATGTGATTCTTTGTCTCTAATAATTTGCCAAGTCATGCAAGAAAAATACTTTTTTTTTCCCCATTAAAATACCTCCATGGAGTCAATGAAATACTTTGATCCACAAAACCCACCATACTGGAGGGAAGCGCCTACCAACCTGTCACAGCCTTCTCGGGGCTGACGTAGCCATCGGGCCGCATGTTTAGCAAGGGCTGCGCAGAGCCAGCCTATTCCGTGAGGTCTCTGCTCTGGATGGCTGCTCTTCGCACAGCTCCTGCGTGCAGCGGCTGCACGGAGCAGGCAGCCTTCCTGCCGGCCGGGAGCCGCTGCCCTAGGCCTGCGGAGCCGCCCGGCCAGTGCCAAGGGGAGTGGGGAACACCCCAGAAGCAAGAGCTGTGCAGGAGTCAGAGGGTGTCATTACGGAGGTTGTTATCCAGGAGTGAATATCAGCATTAGAGCAAAGATTGCTTTAGATTGACACATGCTAGGAATTTAAGCAGCCCAAGGCAATTTCAGGGATTGGTCTGCACCTTTTCTGTATCCTCTGCTTTGGATCTTGTGCCAAGCAAAACCTCCTCAGAGCCAGGGACTCTGCCATTTCGGAATTATTCAATAAAAATAATCGCATTTACTTTGAGTCTTTCATCAGTTCTAGTAGAGGTTGCATGGAAATGTTATCCAGGGATAGAATTACAGCCTTTTTGAATCCCTGCTTACTTTTTCTAGCATCATATCTCTTTGTATCACGTCGGGTTCCTCAAGACAGGGAAAAGAAAAGAGGGGCAAATTAATTACCTAGACTGTCGTATCAAAGGTTTCCTCACACTTTCTAGTGCTGTTCTTCATTTCAGTGGTTACTGTACATAAACATCCAGGTACAAGAAATGCTCCAGGATGCTTTAGTCCATTTGAGGACTATTTGAGGTGATGGTCTCCTATTTGAGGTGCTATCGTATATTTTTACTCCTGTTGTGTCTGGGAAATCTCCTTATTTAAGATTTGGAGCCAAAACGTCACTCCAAGAAGTTATCTTTGCCTTTGGATCTGAATTTTGAATTTCTACTTCCTTACGACAAAGCTCCCATGTAAACATGACATCCTATGCCTGTTTGAAGGCCTCTTTTCAGACGTGCAAAATAGAGGTTGTTTTTAATTCTCTTAGGTCTGTGCTTTTTGGTGGTAGGTTCTTGTTGTAGCATGCTGAGATAAGCAGGCTCAGATAAGCAGGCTCTGAATGTTTTTTGTTGTACAGCTTCACAAAGAAACTCTTCTGTGTTATTTTTATGCTGCAGCTTTTTTTTTTTTTTTTTTTTTTTACATTATCCTCAAAAATTGTGTATCTGGAAAATAAAATGTTGTTGATTTAATTTAAGTCTAGTGTGTGATTTATTCTAGCCTTTATTTTAATTGGGAGTGGAGTGAAACAGCTTATGAGTAGTAACATCTTCCACCATCTGATGAAGTTAACACAAATGAAGAGCTTGAGAAAGCTGATGACACATGATATCAAGTGGCCAAACATAATATTTAATCAAAATTTTGGAACTAGTTAGCAGGAGGGAGTAAAGGAGGCACTGAAGTTGACAGTGTTATTTGAGTTTCTCTCAAAATTGTATTAATTTGTAATCAAATTGCTGATAATTGTATTTGTACTCTGGTATACTTCATTAATTTGTAAGGAGATAAAAAAGTCTGTTTCTTTGCTTTGCTTTAAGATTTTAGCTTTAAGTTCCTAGCAGATTTTTGTTTATTCTATAAGTGTAAAAATGTGCAGAGAACCTGGAATTTCAGAAGAACCATAATCTCTTCATAGTGCTTATTTAAGATGAATTTTTAGGTAGTTTTTGAAAATGAAAGGAAAATTTATTTTATTGCAATTATTCCATTCTTAGTTGCTTTCCAAAATTTTGATCAGATATTTAAAATTTGCATTTCCAAAATATAATACAGGTAGCATTTGTCTACAAATTAAAGTAACAAAGACATACTGAATTCCTTTACCTTTCACAATGCTTATCTGCAGCTTTTGAAATTGCCCAGGAACATGGAGAACCTGAATCAATCTGGTTGTGTCTTCCCTCTTAGCCCATGCACCTTTGTTATGTGCTTTTCCGGAAAACACAGTTTTCCTTAGGCTGGTTACCATTTCTGCATCTGCAAAATTATTTCGTCTTTGAAATCTCCTTGACACAGATAAAAAAGAAAACAGAAAAATATTGGAAACAAAAGACATGAGAAAATTATGGGTAGATCTTCCTTGGCCTTGTATGTTATCAGAGACTTGAAACTATAAACATTGGGTTTTGGAAAAGGCAGGTGGCAGGGGAAAGAGGAATATCATTCCCATGTTCTTGCTAAAGGTCTGACATGTCTCTTGGATTGCAAGTGTGCCATATAGTATTTCCAGAATTTTCAACCGGATGTAAAATGAGAGTCTATTTCAATACTAATTTCTATAGTTTCATGAAATGTAGATGAGAAGTAACTCTTCTCCCCCATCTCTGGGGACAAAAAGTACCTCCTAGGAGAGTGCTGATAAGGTTAATAAACAACGAAAGTTTAAGGGCCACATACTGAGATATTGCCACCCACTGCCCTTATAAACAGCAAGAGACTGTTGTCAATGTAAGGGCAACTGAGAAGAGAGAGACAAAGGCAGACCTTGAGGCAAACCCACACAAAGAACTTTCAAGGCTAGTGATGGCTGTGAATGTTATGGGGTGTTAAGTTATAGGTACGCACACATACCCATGTTTACATAGACATATGCAGTATGATTTTGCCAGCAGAGTTGGCTGCAGAGCCACATGTTTTGTCAAACAAGTGTGAGTAGGTTCCTTCATTCATGGCAGTGGGAATAAGCACTGCATGTGTCGCCCAGGAAGCCTTGCTGTGTGAGCAGCGCCTGCCCCGCGAGGTTTTGCTGGTAGCTGTGTTTAACCTTCTCTGCTGCAGAGCAGGCCTTTGAGAGGAGCTTCTCGCTTACTTACTGACTCGACATAGGTCTTCTGGTGACCTTTTAAAGTCTACATGTGCCTCTACCTATATCAGCTACTCCAGCATCCTTGTGTCCATCAAGATGCAGGTGCTAATGATGACCTCTGGTGTGGAGTTGACTTCTAGGCAAAACTAAAATTGTGCTGTTTTAATTAGTTAGAAAACATGCACCATAAGAGCACCCTGGCAGCTCGTATTGCCCCAGCCAAGGTCTTTGTCTTGTTTACACTGCACCAAATGAAGCTGTGAAAGGCAGAATTTCCAAGGTGGGAAATGCCAAACCACCATTACTGACCATATCTGGAAGGCAAGAATATGGCAAGGGAATTATAAGCTGCCAATTGCCACAATAATGAAATCTTAAGAAACTGCCAGAGAACTTGTATAACCCTGTGTTGGCAGAACACCATGGAATTTGCCTATAATCTGCTTAGAGATATCTGTGTTTAATATAATTCTCATTTCATACTCTCCTTTATTAGCCAAGTTCAGGCTTGGATCAAACAGGAGAGGTGGGAGCTCGTGTCTCGGCTTACCTGCATTAATCCCTTGCAGAGGACAAAGCCCTGGCAGTGAGAGAAGATTTTAACATGACTCCATTCCTGTCCTGGTTATTTACTAACCAGAAATCATAATTTATTAACAATGAAACTGCACTTTCTGGCACATTCCCTTTTGCAAGTAAACATATTAAATCTACTGCCTGCTTCTGTTAAGTCCTTTGGAAAATTCTAATAA
Organism: Crypturellus tataupa; assembly: GCA_034781795.1. Lineage (NCBI taxonomy): Eukaryota > Metazoa > Chordata > Aves > Tinamiformes > Tinamidae > Crypturellus > Crypturellus tataupa. The sequence goes on along the minus strand of JAWLRI010000032.1, from coordinate 3,910,621 downwards.
CCTTTGAAATGTCCTCCCTCATAAAGGCAAGTCTGTTACATTTCAGAAAAATAAGCTTTCAGCTGTGCTTTCTGTATTAAAAAGTGTTTTTTGGTTGACAGAATAATATTCATATTTATATATGAAAATCATGCTGCCTCTGTAGGTGACTGAATTCTATAATATCTTTTTAGTTTTACAGCTTTTTAATGCTGCCACTTACTACCTCTGTAGAAACTGTGTTTAAAATGAATGCAGATCAGCTGTAGTTATGGTAATATTGTTTACCCTTTTTGTTTACCCTTGACAGAAAGCTAGTTTTTATTTTATTTAAATATGTCACACTTCTTGTCATATTATGAAGCATTAAGAGAAGCTGACTTTAAGCTTCGAGATTTGTGTTCTTAACCCCTGGTAAGCAGCTCTGCTTCTCTCAAACTCTGGTGGGATTTATCTCAAGAATACTGATATTGATCTGTGTTTTATTGTAAAATAATAAAAAGCTCAAGCACATTAGGCCTTTTTGGTGATGTTTGTTTAGTGAAATCTGAGCTCTCCAAGTTTACCTGATCCCCTTCTGGAGGAAAAGGAGGTTCTGGTCTCTAGATTAACTCCAGAATTGGAAATAGCCATTTACAAATGCTCTAGTGACCAGATTGTGCAATAATAACTGCTTTTGGGAGGGTCTCTTTGAGCTACCCTGGCTAAAGCTGGTAATACGAAATCAAAGTCAGAAAGTTCTTTTTCTGCTAATGCCCAGATGATGGGATTATCCTAACAGGAGTTTTATTTACTTTTCTTTTTTGTGTGGAAGCTTGTTTTGTGAGATCTCCATGAGACTTCCGTGTGTCCTTGCAGCTTAAGCTGCTTTGCTGACCCCAGCAAGGTCAGGAGCCCGTTCAGGCAGCTGAAACTGGGGGTTTGTTGTGGTGCTGGGGTGCCTCGTGGCAGGGTGCAAAGCCGTGACCCTGGAACAGGGCCAGCCTACAGCAGGGGGGCAAAACTGGTAACCAGTCTTCGGTTCTGTTGAAAATCCCCAAACACAGTGAGAGTACTGCATCTTACAGCCACCGAACTGTGGATTGGAGAAGGGCACTCTCTTTGCAATTGGAATGAAAACAGCAGTTCATTTCACGCAGTTCGTGTAATTGCTGACAGATGACAGTACCTCCGTGTCCTTTGATATTGGGCAGCTTTGAACTAGTGATACAAAGGTAAAGGTTTTGAGCACGGAAATCTGCTGCTGATTGCATGAGCCATTTGTTCCTTTGCAAAAGTTCTCAAACATCTATTACATTTTGCACATCTGATTGAAGTGCTGAAGAACACATTTCAGTTAGGTAGTTCTGAATTTGAAAAAGGATAGTGTTGTGCCGCCTTGGCACATGTCAGCTAGGAGAGCCCCGTGGTGCTTTGACTTTCTCGCAGTGACAGGGCATTGGTGCTGACAAGGTGTCATACTGCACTGAAATATTCCTGTGAAGGCAATGTGTTGCAATTGAAAAGGTGCCTGTGATATTGAAGCAATTACACTCAGACGAGCTATAGGCTCTCTTATTTCTGTCTAGAGCTTTACCTTTATACACATGGATCAGCATGCTTTTCCGGCCAGATGCACCACTCTGGAATAAAAACTGATCAGGGTCTGGATTAATTAGCTTTGTGAGGTGGATTAAATGTTACAGGATAATTTTTATGAAATAACAATGCTGGATAATCCCCTCCTGCTCTTGTAGATTAGACCAAATAGATTTTCTTTGTCTTCTGATTTGATTTAGTTGCAGTGTCTGCTATTTGTATGTGTTCTGATGTTTACTTATAGCCAACAAAGAATACAATATTTGGGGTAAATTGCAGGATAAGATTTGGTCTGAGTACAAAATCAAAGCAATTTCTGTGTGGGGGTAAATTTTAAGTAATTCATGATAGGCATTATTTTAGAAGTCTCAAATAACTCTACTTAAGTAAGTTATTGTTAAAGAAAAGTCAGAGACTAAAGCTTTGTGCTTTCCTTTTATCTGTTAATACTGCTACCAAAACTAGCTGAAGTTTTCTTTCCCTCTCTTTAGAATTTTTGTTTAGTGACTTCACTGGAAATCTTGAAATGGACCTGCAGCAAAATCATAGAACCGCATCCGCATGCATCAGGCAGTGCTTATCTGTTAAATATTCAAAATAGAGAGTCTGCTTTTGACCTTTTCATTTTATTGGGATTTTTTTTTTGTTCTTTACCTCTTTGCTAATTATTAGTGATCTACAGATTCTGGGTGCCTTTTTTATTGTAACTCCAATCTAAATTACATTAGGAAATAACCTAGAAGCAAGGTATACAAGCTGAAAGGCTATCACCATGCCTTATTGAGGTGACAGTAAAGAAAATCCTTCTGTGCCTGCACTGGGAGATATTGGGTAGGTTTTCCTAGTCACCACAAGGGAAAAGAATTCACAAGGGGAAAAAAGACAATATGCTTTTCCCTCTCCTTGTAACAGAGGACCTCGAGTGGAGCTCAGCAGGTTGATCTTTGTAAATGGCTCCTGCAATATGCTTATGATCTCTTAGTGATTGCGCTGCTGTTAGATTTCCAGGCTCGTCCCCTTGTCCTGCCTTGACAGGACTGATTCAGATGCTGGTCTTTCACATGGATACATACAGAGAAGGGGAAAGGGGCATGGAAAGGGAACAGAGCTGTCAAACAAGAAGGGGAAATGTGACTGATGGAGACATTTGCAAGGGCATTTTCATGGTAAGTTGTTTGAGAGCATGGAGGGGAAACTCATCACCTGCAGTCGCTGATCTACTGAGAAGCCTTCAGGTTTAGTAACTGAAGGCTTTTAATTGTTTTCTCGACACAGGGAGGCACCTTGGTGACACACAAATCCTTATGTAAAACCTATGCTTTTAGCTCCTGTAGGGCTTTCAGCCTGCTCTGATAACATCAGGCAGAGGTGGTGTGCAAGAGCACAGCCCCAAGCATCTTTGTGTGCTCTTCATCCTGGAAAACTTAGAAACACAGCAACTGACGCGGAGAGAAAAGATTTGCAGTATTCAGCATCATTTTTTTTCCCTCCCTAATGCCCAGGTCTTCGGGGCAGTTCGCAATTCAAATGATTAGATTTTATTTTGGAGTCAGCAGCGTGATTGGCACTTCCTCTTGTGAAACCTCGGGAGGTGAAAGTCACACTAAATGTGAGTGACACAATTGACTTACAAAAGCAGCCAGGAATATTCCACGGGGATGCCAGGAAACTTTTTTTAATGTTTTTTTTTTTTTTTTTTTTTTCTCTGTAGGAGACTAAAAATAGTTTTCAGGATAATACATTTCTTTTATGCTCAAATGTGCTGCCTTACAACAAGCATTTAGAAGCTGAAAGCTCAGAAAAACAGCCCTAGGAATCAAAATAATTGTGGAGCTTTCATATATTCGAATGAATCTCTGGTTAGGGTGATTCCCTCTGCCTCCCTTCCTCCCGCCCCCGCGCTTCGGCTCGTGACAGATGAGGCTGCTCAAGGTTTTCTGTGGCAGGGAACGGTATCACCTAGAAACAGACCACTGATACGAGGTTGCCTGGGAAACCCTGTGCCCATAGATTTTCATTCTGCTGCATTACGCGCTCCTAGGTACAATTATTTATAATTAGAAAGAATTCCTCCTGTGGAAGCAGCAAAGTGGTGGGGAAATTACATTATATTCTCAGGAGGATCTAATTCCATTTTCTCATTTGATTTTTTTTTCAATCATCACTAACAGTAGGGTGTTCTGCTTTTGTTTTTGGTTTTTTTTTTTTTGGAAAATACTTGAGGCAATATAAATTCTGCTTGGGAAAGCAATATGGAAATACGACAGTGACTGCTTTAAATGCAGCTCACGTACCCTGTAGTCTGCCTGCCAGTGGAAAAACCCCACCAAGCCTCGAGAGAGTCCCGCTCTGATCAGTCTGAGTAGATTATTCCTTCAGCTTTAATAATTCAGACTCCCTGTCTGCCTTACGGGGAGATTTCCTCTCGCCTGGAAGACACACGCTGCTGACGGGGGAGATCCCCTGCCTGCTGCTTGTGTTTTTAACAATAGGTTTGCTCTCAACACTCTCTTCTCAAGGAAAATGGAAAAAGAAAAATAAAAAAAGAAGAAATAGTATTTTTACCCTCTTTCTTTCCTTCTATTAAGAAATCCATGTGGGGCATAGGAGGTTTATGTGAGGTTCCAATGAGCTTTGTTTGTTCCTTCCTCGTTAATAGAAAAAAAAAATGTAGGCTTGGTAGTCTTAATTTGTGCTAACAGTAAGAGAAATGAAATTGTGATTAACCTGTTTCACCTGGCCTGAGCTATTTTTATACCCATTGTGTCTCCCTCCTGTCTTCCCCGCTCCCTCCCCCCAAGAAAATGTTTGCTCTTTGTAAAAACTGCTGTTACTGTATTTAAAAAGCACCAACATTCCCCTCTTCTCCACCGCTGTCTCCCACACACACGTTTCTGCACAGCCTAGAAGCAATTTCCCAGCTAGGGGTGGGAGGATGCAATATTTTAACGCGTTTTCAATAGCATTTTCGTGCTGCAGTGTTTCAGCCCAAGTGCGACCCGTGCCAGTTCCGCCAGCCCCGTGGCTGCCCACAGGCTTCCTCCTCTTGCACGCGGATGGGCGTCCTGCCCTGGGTAGAGGTGTCTCTGCAACACACACAGAATCACAACAGGGGGAAAAAAGCCAGAAGGGATCATTAAGAGGAGCGTCTCCAGCAGGTCAAGGGAGGGGATCCTGCCCCTCTACTCAGCCCTGGTGAGGCCACATCTGGAGCACTGTGTCCAGTTCTGGGCCCC
>JAWLRI010000032.1:3861205-3905728 GCA_034781795.1 Crypturellus tataupa | reverse complement strand
AGCTTTTTTTTTTTTTTTTTTTTTTTAACAGTATTAATGCACTGGAATGGGGGAGAATTTAGAGCTCGCATTATTTTGCAGGTGTGCAGTTTTTGCAAAAAGACCACTCATCCTGTCATGTCTTCTAGATCCCTGTAATAGTCTGGAGGATTAAATAGAGCTGCAAGGTTGAAACAGTATAATAATTTTAACATATGTTATAGATTAACTGTGGGGAATATTGAATAAACAGCAACAGCTATGCAAAAGATTATCAACATGTGTTCCATCTTTCTTGTTAAATGTATGAAATACTTATTCAACATGTTTCTTGTATCACTTTCAATCTTTGGCAGCATATTCTTGATTTTAAACAGTTTCTTCTGTGCAGTGTGCGCTGATCAACTTAGAATGCAAAATTGAAAAATGCCTGCTGAATAATTTTTTTAATGTTTAAAAAGAAATGAACAGGTGAGTTTTCAAAGTAAAAGAGAGAAGAGATTCCCTACTTGAAATGCATATAAAACTTTTTTTAGATTTTAAAATTACTATCTTTGCCTCAGTTTATGTGGAAGCAGTTTTTGTTGACTAAATTTATATTTCTAAATGTCTTAAATAGTATGTCAATATTTCCTGCATGTTTGATTTCTTAAGAAATGTCACATTTATCTAGTCAAGTCAACAGTAATTGTCCTAATCTAGTGCATTTTCCTAATCTAGTGTATGTTTACTAGTGTATGTTGTGGAGTTCCTAGTTTCTACTAAATTTAAAGGAATGCAATATAAATAGGACTGTGGTGGGCCCTAAGGGTCCAAGAACTGTTGAGGTAGTATCTGAGTAGAAGCTTTTTTTTCACTTTAGTGATTTTTGAATGAGGTCCAAGTTGCAGAGTCGTTTAGATGAAACTTTACTGTCCTTGAAAAGTGAACAAAACTGAGGCCTGAGTCTGCAAAAGTTTGTTACAGGTTGATAATGTCCACATTTCTGTGTGTTTGCATGTAACAAATTCCTTCAAGGATCAGGATTCCATTTCCTTGGAAAATGCTGACAAGTTCAAAGAATTCATCTCTGATTCATATTTTGGTCAGAAGTTGTAACATTCTTAGTGAGTTCTGTTGGGCTAGTGTACCAACAGGCTCTGAAAGCAGCAATAAATAACCAGGAGTTAATTTGTTCAATAATGCTGTAGACGCCTGCAGCATTATTATCAGTAGGGAAATGACGTGAAATTATCGCTAGTAGGGTTATAGGAGCTCACAAATCCAAGACTTGGGACTAGCTGGAAAGCTGAGGAAGCCTCATTAGTCTAGCACGTGTGGCTCAAATACAAAAGATCTTAATTTCCGTATCTACTAATAAATTTATCTATTGCCATGTTTTGATAGTAGGTCGTTGATAGTAGGTGGTTTATTGGAGATAGAAGTTTAACTACAGATCTTGGCCACTTAAAGCATGAGCAGTTTTTACCTGAACTAGAAAATCCAGGTCACTTAGGCAAGGCCTTAATTGCAGGGTTATCAGTTTGGCTGCAAGCCCCAGTCGGAGCTGGCGGGAGGTCCTCACCCTCAGGAGCCTCTGAGCTCACTGCTCCTTAATGGGGGCATCTGTAGAAATGTGGTAACAGTAATTCCCCTGCTTATAGCCTGTGGCAAGCACGAGCCAAAAGACATTTACTCTTTTGTTCTGATGAACCTCTTTCTGTGGGACCGAGGTGCAAACACTTGGTCTTGCGCTTTGTTGTGTGGAGGAAAGGCAAAGGCTGCCAGGTGGGCCCGTGCTGGAGCCGAGGTGCCAGCACCAGGGAGCTGCGCCTTCCGCCCTGGTCGCTGCCCCTCGTCCGTGCGAGGTTCTCCGCATGGGGCTGGGGTGGGACATGGAGAACCTCAGCTCTTACAGATGGTTCATGAGGAATAGATGCTACCCCTCTAAAATCCCTCAGCTTGACAATTTCCAGCTTCACCCCCAGTTTTCCAAAGAGTGAAATTCTTACTGATGCAGCTTTTCTGGGGGGGAGGGAAATGAGAATACTGTTCTTATTAAGAAGAATTTGTGTGCCTGTTTCACATTATTATTTAAATGTAGGCATTTATCTGTTTCTGGAGTATTATGTTAGGGTTTTGTATGGAACTTTCTGATAGTGCTGAGTGTAGCGAAGAGAGTTGAAAAGATTATACCAATTTAACCGGCATAAGTAGTCGGACTGGCATTTATATATGCTTGATATTCCCATTTGTTATGATGAATTACTGTTTTCAAAGCAAGGAAAATCTTACCACTGTTAAAGAAAAGCTTATAATATGGATGAACATCAGAAGAAAGAGATTCCCAGTGGTTGTATATAAAATGAAAAGCAGAACCAGCTTCTATTGTGCTCTGTTTCCATTAGACATCTTGGAAGTTTTATAAGCATGGCGCATAATAAATATCTAAGCCATGGTTTGAGGCCATTTACAAAAGAGAGAATTCCTGCTAATGTTTTTCTGGATCAGTCTTCCTTCATACACCCAGATAGATACAAATCTCTGGCATTCGCCCACAAAGGCAACCTGTGAATTTGTTAATTTGCTTTCCATATTGCATTGTATAACTGTGAATTTAAATCCAAACACCACAAGTTTAAAACTAAGCTTGAAAGAGCCAAAGAAACTGTGGATTAAATTTGTTCATATATCTGAAAGGAGGAGGTCTGCTGCTGGATAATTTTGGTCAAAGGTCTAAAAATATTAGAGGTGCAACTTGCTATGATTTGTTATGCTGAAACAGTGCTGTGATAGTTCTGGAGAGCGATCACAAGGAGCCTAACCGTTCGGATCTGTTACACCGTTGAGGTAGATATCAAGTACAAAAACAGACCTCAAAAAGTTGAGTCTGATTCTGATTCTCCCACTCCCCCAAATATAATAATAAGAGGCTGGTGACATCATCAGATCTGAAAAGTAATATGGACTTTTACTGTATTTTTTTCATTGCTCCAATATAAATGTAACTCACTATATGTAAAATGCATTACAGCAAATCCGCAAGCAATTTCCTTCATTGTAACAAATATTGTATCTCATTAGAGCGAAACAAGCCCCCGGTTATGTTGCAGAACATCTGCTTAATAATTCCAAGTTCCTCCAGCAATGCTGCCAAAATGGCTAAAAAGTCAGCATCTAGTCCATTACTTTGATCAACTGAAGTAATAAAATTATAAATAATGCATCTGGCGCAGATTTGGTGAAAGGCAGAGTAATGCCACTGCATCCCGGCAGAGCTGGAGCTGTTACTCATGGTCTTGTGGCTTGCAGCCCTGGAACTGGTATTCGGGGGGAGAGGTGGGAGTGAGTGCTTACATTTCCTACAGAGCAATGAGGAGGTTAGTTAATCTTCCAGTGCTCAAGTCCTGACTATAAAACTCCATTAAAAAATGGTTTTGGTAAAAATACTCTCTCCAAGGCTTTGGTATTATGCGCAAGGTGTTTTAACACTAAATGGTAAGAGCTGAAGTATCTATAAACGTACCGTAGATCAGTGTTTAGATCAAAATTGGCATGATTTGTAGTACTTGTTACTTGTCTGCTTTGTTACTGTAACAGTTTCTGCTCCGAATGTCTTATGAACAAGATCCCTTAAAGTTGTTGCAGTGGCAGCCCTAGCTGTGGGCCCTGCCCTGGGCCGCAGGACAGCACCGAGACGGGGCTGGGGGGGCTGCGTGGGCTGCTGGCCACTCTAAGGGGCTGGAGGGGCTCGTGCCCTGGATTTTATCCCTGAAGAGGCACTCTGAGCTCCTCCCGTTCAGCGGCGAGTGGGGGCAGCTGAAGGGCCGGCACCTGCGTGCGATGCCTCCTGCCAGGCCACAAAGCAGCCCTGTGCTGAGGCCTTGTCCCTCATGGCCCCTGCCGAAGGTGCCCAGCTCTCCCCCGGCACTGGGAAGTGTTCAGAAGCGACTTCCAGCGGAATGTTAAAGAAGAACCGTGAAAGAACATGCTGTGCTGCTCTGAACTGTGATGTTTCTCTTCCCTCTCTGCTGGGGTTACCATCCTGATGGCAAGGTGTGCGCCGAGTGAGCCCAGCGCACAGGGGTGTTGGAGGTTTGGGGATGGGCCTTAAATTGCCTCAGAGTTGTCTAAAAATACTAAAAGAGCTTTTACTTCTGTAATTTGGACTAGGGAATTCTGCATAACTCAGCACAAGCTCCCCTGGAATTCATCTACATTGTGAGATTGGAAAATACTGAAACATCTCATTTTAATATGATGATTTTTTTCCTTTTAGTTTAACTGTGCCAGTAAGTCAGAAAAATGTTATGAAATGTTGTCATGGAAACATTATACTACTTCTGGGCATGATACTTTGAGTTAATATATAAAAGTCAAATTTAGATAAAAATCTGCATGAACACAAAAGAATGTCAAGCTTTCCAAGGGACTCGGTGAACATCTACACATGTTCACTGCCAAGCAGCATTTTACTAGCTACTTGAAATCCAAATAAACAGAAGCCAAGCCCCACTCCCTGCCACATGTGGCTATCACAGGACCCGGTACCACAGGAAGGAATCTGCAGCAGTGCCAAGGGATCAGGAATATTTTCCTCTTGGGAAACTTGAGTGCACCGATAGACTTTTTCTGGTAAAACGCAGTGACACGAGGCCACACAAGTGTGACGAGGCAGGACAGAAGGGATGTGGTTCAGCATAGATCTGTTGGAGCTGGTCCTGCTGGCTTGGTCTAGTTAAGACCGGCTCTTGGGACTATATGTCTGGGGCATATGGAAAAAGCTTTTTATTTTGTATGGTTCTTTCTCTTCTGCTTTGGTGGCACAGCTAAAGTTATAAATCACAGTGGTAATCTGTCAAATATCAATTACTAATTCAGGACTTTTTCTTCACCTCCAATGCAAAGATTTATGGTTAGCACTGGAACAGGCTGCCCAGGGAGGTGTTTAAGTCTCCTTCTCTGGAGATCTTCAAGACCCGCTTGGATGCCGCCCTGTGCCCCGTGCTCTAGGTGGCCCTGCGTGTGCAGGGGGGTTGGACTAGATGACCTCTAGAGGTCCCTGCCAACCTTAGGCATTCTATGATTCTATGATCATCTCCCTCAAGGATCCAGTGTGATCGTGTAATCCTGCCATCTACATAGCGTAGGTTGTAAAAACCCTCTAGGCATGATTTTTTCCTATATGAGCCATTTCAGGATGAAATTTTGACTTTGGATACTTCATTTAAGATCACAAGTTAAATTCTTCCAGTGGTGGTCTCCAGCTCTCCCAGAAATCCATTATCTGACTATAAGTTCTAATAAGTCTTTTTTTCTCTCTTTTTTTTTTTCTATTCCTCCTGTATGGTTGTCTTTGAAAAATGATTTTTGAAGCACTTAGCACTGTACTTAGTGGAATCCTAAAAGACGTAGCTAGATACAGCACAAGTTATTCATTGCAGTTCTTATTGCCAAAGCTTAAAGACAGGTTGGTAACTCCAGAAATATCCACAAACATCATTAGCAAGGTGAAGACCATAGTTTGTCAGTATGCAGGTGGTCCAAGATGGTCCAGAAGTTCTAAGTAGGAAGGCTGTGAACAGTGAGTCTGAATGGCCTGATTTGGTGACCAGGTAGGGAGGTATTTGTATGTTGGGGAGAGTTGTGTGTGTGGTGGTGGTGGTGGTCTCTTTCTGGGAGAAGCAGCTCAGACGAAGGTTAAAAGATGCCAGTGGGACAGGCGATGTGTATGCACTACTTAGTAGATTCCTGGGCTTGAGTCATTTCCAAGAGATTCATGCACACTGCAAAGTCATTTGAAAAGGAAGAGAAGCCTGAATCTGAACTGATTAAATGTACTCTACAAGAAGAGAACAAGTCCATAGTTTGTTTCATGCTGTTGGATATGATTCAGCTGAGATTATTTTTTAAACTGCTGTCAACTTCCAAAGCACTCACTTGTGAAATAATGGAGAGAGTAATTGTATGGGGTATCGTTTGACTAGTTTCTCTTTCTTTCTTCAAAAGCAACTTAAATCGTCATGGTAAAGTCAGCTCCACCAATTCTCTTGCAGCCGCTCTTGGTTTGTTCTACTCTGTATGTTTAGCATTTACTGTATATGTTTAGCTTTAAAAATAATTTGGAGGGAATGTCTGGCTATTCCTCTCATCATTGTGAAAGAACAAGCTAAGTCAAAGACTTCAAAAAATACAAGACTCTTCTTTTGCAGGACCAGGACTACTTAAACTACTTGATGGTAATATTTATTTAGATGTTATGCGGAGAAAACATTGGTTTAGTGTCATATGTGTTGTGTTATGACTGCGGCTCCATTTGAGGGGGAAGGAAGGAAGATTAGGGAGTAAGTATTTCATGGGGGTTCATTGGGGCAAACAAGAAAGGAGGCAAACAGCAAAGCAACTTCGGCAAGTTGTGGTGGGAGGAAGGTGCTCCACAAAAGAGCCGAATTTACAGGGCTTGAGTCATCAGTGCTGTTTTCTTTCCCAGAGCATGGCACAACCTGTAACCTTTTATTCACTCTGGCAAATACAGGGTAGTTAAACTGAAAGTGCAGGGGCACATTTTGGAAGGCAGATCTTGCTGTTTCTGATAATGGATGGAGACTTGCTGCACTTGATTAGTGAGGAGGTGACTGAGACAGGAAAACCTGCAAGATGGACCTGGAAATTTTAATATCTAGGAAGAAATCTAATGCTGAGTTTATTTGATGAGAAATGTAGCTCCATGTGGTAATCCAAGCATGAGCATTAGTCTAAAATAGATGTGATGTCTGTAGGCAGGATATTTGTAGCTATTAGTGTACATTCAGATTAGGGTAATTTCCTTTGCTATGTATGGGTTAAGAAAGGTTTCTTATTCAGGCTTTATGGTAAAAAGTGTGAAATTCTATAAAGCTTTTGTTTCTGCAGAGGCAGGTGTGGGATTGATTATCTTCAACATATACTATTTTGTTATCTATTCTAATGAAAATTAAAAAAAAAAATGTGAAAAAACAGTAATGCAAACTTTAAGGTTGTAGCTGCCGATAGTCATGCTGAGAATAATTTGCAGAAGAGAATAAATCTAAGAGGTTAAAAATGTACCAAAAGCCACTATAGGACCTAAGAACCAACTTACTAGTAGATAACTGCAATGTGTGTACTAAGGGTTTTTAACAGCAATTTGATACGAAAGTTGGCTTTCTCTAGCAACTGCTTTTATAAGCTTTATATATTGGCTTTCTAGCACCATGGTTAGAGCTGTTACTGGAAAGCACTGTGGTTTACTTTTTCCTTGACATATTGAGTTTCTTGCATCCATTTTCTCTCTTATTCATCCTTCTTTTTATACTAATAGTCCCTTAATGTCCTCTTCTTCAAATATGAAGATAAGTCATGGAGCTAATAGGCTGTGTGTTGCTCATTGCTCCATAAACCAGGCAGAGACAGGTTCCTGTACAGCCTAACTCCATGAAGTTCGCTACTGCATGACAAAAAAATTCTAGCAGAGGATAACATTTAATATCAGTTCTTATAAGGAGAAGAAAAATGTGCAGCAAGCACTAGCAGTTTGTATGGAGTTTTAGATGGTGATTCACGCAGGGCGTACTTAAATGCTGCAGTTTGTGAGCAGGCGTGCTAGCACGAGCCCAGGTGAGACTGGCATGGAGGAAACGGGATCCTGTTTACTTTACATGTCTGCTCTTACCATGGCCCAGAGTAAAACTTAAATCTCAAGTAAACAGCATTATCCAGGGAGAAATTTTGAAGCTCAGAGTGTGTTTTTAATGGAGAATTGCTTTTGGCTATTTCTGAAGTCAGCTTTGGCTCATCGAAGAGTAACACTAATTCTGTATTTTTATCACTACTGCTTCAGTCACCAGAAATTACTTTAAGGTGACAGACGCTGTGTGTTTCAGATGGGTGGCATTTTCCAGGTTAATTTGAATCTGCAGGAATTGAGACTACATACTTTCAGATTGCTTGGCAAAGTGAAAATCCTAATCCAAACAAAAAATATAATGCAGATATAATGCAGATGCATTTATTAATACTTGAATTAATACTTTTTAGATACCTAAATCTACATAGGCGAATTCAAGTTTATAATGAAATGTCATATTAAACTTAAAGTGCTTCTCATAGTTACTAGGTTTTGAAGAACTAATAAATGAATTTATTTCTACCTATCTTAATTTAATTCTAACGTTGGGAACAATTATGGCTTCCGTGGAAGGCTGCCCCCTTGTGCTTACAGTCTGCACACCGAGGAGGTGCACAGGGACGAGTCTGGGTGCAAGAGCATTATAGGATGCGAATGAAAGACGAGATCAGCACTAGCATTGTAGCTTGCGATCTGATTTTATTTCTACAGGTGCATGTCAGTTGTAACTCTGAAATGTAGTGACTTTATTTGCTGCAAAGAAAGACTTGTAAGATCCAAGTCAGAAGTGGCAAGCTAAACTATAATTGAATAAAATCAGTAAGCCTGGCAACAGTTTTAGGTGAGCTGCTGAAAGCCATTGAGTTGAATATTTTAGGCTGTGGGAGATGTCTGAGCTCTTCTGGGATACAGGTTATACGTGGGGGAAATGTGCCGTCGCACGGTGTCCTGCTCATTATCCACAAGGCCTTGGAAATGTTGGAAGTGTTGGGCTTGCATGAGGTCATGAGCTGGAAGGCTGCCTTTCGGAGTGTTAGGGTGGAGAAGGCATGCGAAGTATGTAGAGTATGTGTTGATGCATGTCCTGTAGATTGTGCTATGTGTACCATAGCAAGGCAAAATACAGGATTGCTTTTCAGAGCAAAAATATGTTTATTTCCTTTTCCAGGGTCAATATTTTCTTTAAAAGTTCTTTTACTCCACCCTCCTTATCATACGGTTAGCTATTTCTTTAGCATGCTGACATTGCTTGTGTTTATTCCTCTGAGTAGGAGGAATCATTTGATCAGACATGAGATTTCCCACTGCTTGACTGGCTTTACAGGCCTTCCTTTTGAAAAGCCTTATTCCTAACCTCCTTTTTTTCCTCACCGAGAATTCATTTTTAAAGAAGTCTGCAAAATTTTAACTAAGCTGCTGAACAAAAAATAAAAATGTTTATTATGAAATATACACCTGATAGTATAAGCTCATTAAAGAAAACTGCAGTTCTCTGCTTTCTGGGCTTGTTAACTTTCCTCTCAAAATATTATGATAAATTCTGGTATGAAAAACTTATCAGTTGGGCAAATTATTGATAGTTACGCTTGACCAAATTGAGTAGTTTTAATTTACATAGTTAAATAGTTGCAAATGTGAAAGCAGCCCTGAAATAAGGAGGATGAACTTAGAAATTCTTGATGTAAGTTTCTGTGTGCTTGAAAACCTTTGGCTATATGATGACCATTTGAAGTATTCTCAGAAAATATTTCAGCTCATAATAATAAAAGAACTGTTGATTGGGCCATTTAGATTATTTCTTGTTTTCTCTCATTATGTCTGATACTAGCCATATTTCTTCTATCTTACAAATTCATACTTGCAAAAGTGGAGTTACTTAGTGGCAAAGTGTTGTATGCAGCACTACCTACAGCTTGCAGCATTTGCCATAAGGCAGCATAGAAACACTAAAATTCTCCGTAGTGATTTAAATGGTATCTGTGTAAGATGAATGAGAAGTTGATCTTTTTCTAATGAGTAGGTTTTGAATTGGTCCTTCCAAGTTGTATTTCCTAAGTTGTTCCTAAATTTTATGTTCATATACTTAAGCTTGAAAAACCTGCCTGAAGCATGAGTTTCCCAACCACTTTTTTTTTTTTTTTAATTTAATCTCACAATATCAGATTTTTAAGAGCAGGGTTAATCACAAAATGGCTGGAGGAGCCAAATACAGGAGAGCAGGGGGAGCGGAGAGAACTGCTAGTTATTTTCAAAGACAATTTTATATGCAGAAAACTGATGTGTGTCAAGACACTTTCTAATATGTTTACTACGCCTTGGTATTTTACTAAAAAGCTGCCTTCGCCTTAGGGGACTGTCTAGGGAAAATACCGGGCGGCACGTTGGTCACCTCATCGTCCTGCTAGTGCTGCTTGGGGCAAGAGCCGGCTCGTGCCTGAGCAGCTTTGGCTCGGGAGCACCTTAGCCCCTGCCCGCATGTGCGACGGTGTAAGGGGCTAGGGAGATTCAGGGGGTTCCCACTGGGGCCCCATCTAACCTCAGGAGGTGGATTCTTCCTGTAGTTCCCTTCAGCTGCCCAGAGCTTCGTATTTCAAGCTAGTTTATCCATTGGGAAGGTGCTAAGTCTTCAGTGAGCTTGAAATGGGTTCAGGAAATCAGAACTTGACAGTGCAGTCAGATCTGGTGCTTCCTTGGGAAACAAAGCAGTTCCAGGAGGTAGTTTGTGAAGCACTGCTACTTAGTTCCTACATACACACACATCATTGTAGTGTGTTTGTGGTCAAGATAAGGAAACTCTGATCCATTCATTTAAAATTAAAAGAAAATAGTGGCTATGAGTAAATTGAAGGAAGGGGATAATGATAGTTTTTGTTTTCTAAGGAGTGTAACCCCCTATTGTTCAAGATGCCATTTCATAGTACTTCTTGAGGATTGTGTCATGCATCCCACTGTCCTACTGCATCTTTTTGACCTTTCCCTTCATATTGGTATGGCTAAAATTATGAAGAATTCATTCAGATACTATGTAGAAGGCTACACAAGTTTAAGTTATTGAGCATGTGGAATCTCTGCTGAATATGATCTTGTTTTACATCCAAGAACTGGAGTTTTTAATAGCTTGCCTGTAATACTTTCAATAAATCACAAGTTGAAATGACTAGTTTACCTCATAGAAAGATGTAAATCGCTCACTGCTGCTTCTTCCAACAGTTGCCTCACTTGTTCTGAATTTGGAAGTATTTCCCGTGGGCTGGAAATGCTTACTGCATTGCTAGGTTACCCATGAACGTTTCTGCTATGAAGACAGCTCAGCATTCACTTACTTCAAAGACTGTAGCATTTTTCTGTTAAATACACATCTATGAAGTGTGCTCTACTACCTTCAGGTTCGAGAGACAGAATTGAGGAATGAGCAGAGCAGACTAAGCCCTTGCCAAGTCCTTAGGTGTTTTTGGTGATTCTGACGTGCAAGGTGTGTTGTGCAGTCTCGTTCTCGGTCGTGGTTAGGGGAGCCTGGATGGTGGCAGAGATGTGTTCTGCTCTGGCTTCACAGAGCGTGTGTGCAGGAGGTACAGCCTGCAGTTTGAAAAGCAGCAGCCCTTACCTGCCAGCCGCAAGGGAGTCGGCACACGTGCTGGTAGCAGCGGGGAGACGATTTGAGCCTTTTGGCTTTTTTTGGCTTGGGGTATGGAGCTTAGCCCAGCACACTATCCTAATACATATCTTATGGGAAGCATAGCAATATTATGGTTATTGTGTCATGCATTTTCAGGTGCATCTATGTATTTTCTTAAAGGAATCAATTCAAATAAAGGCATAAAAACTGGACGATGAATGACCAGCATATAAGTGATGAGAGGTCACAGTCTCAGTATGTAAGCTGCAAGCAGTACATTCTGCAAAATGCATCTCTGGTCAGGAAGTGCTTGGGAACTACTATAATGTAGGTGTCCTGGTAATGCAGATATCCAGCCTTTTAGGAGCTGCTTAAAATGGATCATTTCTTAACACAGGTTGCAACCCTCATCCTTCCTGCAGTAGAAGTTGTCTAACCTACTTTGGTGAGCATGGTCCACAACTAAGAAAACTAAATAAATCCCATGGAAGAAAAAAACAGAGTTTTTTTGAAAGGAAATGATTGGTAGTAAAAGAGCAGTTTATTTTGAGACATCTCAAAGGCTGTTGCAAAGGGGGAGTTCTTAAAGAAAAGAAATTAAACACTCAGAAAAGATCTTTTTTAGGTATGCAATAATTCTTTTCTTATTTATTTCTTGTGAAAAACACAATAGAAGAAAAAAAAAAACATCCATTGGATTCCAACTGTAGCAAAGCAATAAAGAGATGCTGAAAGAGAATCGGAGAGAAATTGAGTAAGCTTTCAGGGAGGAAGATTTAACAGTGCCATGTGATTTAGCATAAAGAACTGCAGGGACATGAGGGAGTGGATTTTGGACTCTAATCCTAGTGGGGCCACTTGCTCCCTGTATGACCTTGGACAATCAACTTGATGTCTGTATGCTTCAGTAAATGAAAACAGGCAAAAAGCAACTCAAACACTATCCTCAACTTAGCTGCAATTTCTACAGCAATCTACCAAGGAGAAGAAGGCTGAACCTTCCAGCATCTCAACCGTGAAAACAAGAGCTCTTGTTACCCTCCTCCATGCTTCACTTTAGTCAGGTAAATATTCAGAATAAATGAGGGATTGTTAATGTTTTAGAAGTAAGCATGTCTAAATATGTTTGCAGAATCAGAGTCTAAAAATGAAGCAGCAAGTAAATCAAAGCACTGTTTACTTTAGGGTTTTATGTTGATTGCTCCCAGTAACCAGATGTTAATTCTACAGCATAGTATAGAAAAACAGAACTTGCAAATTTTGACTAGCCCATACACTCAGCTGTCTCCAAAAATACTCAAGACTTGCTAACTGACTGGAAATATTTTTTGGTTTGCAGATCTGCAGAATGGAGTAGTAGGAGATATGGTCTGCACAAAAATGGCATTACTGTGCCCTATTGATTAGTACTAGTGATCTGAAAAGTGATCTTGAGCAAAAAGAGAAGTCTTGATAGATATTTCAGAGAGCGAACCAGCAAAAGCTAAATGAAAATAATAAGCTTTACTGCTGTCGTCTTGCCGTGTTACACTCTTTCCTGTGGTTGCTGTTAGCGGTCCCTGGTTGTGCGCTAGCTAAGCACGAGTGCTTGAGCGGCGCATCAGGAGGTGGCAGTCCCACCTAGCACACAGTGTCCAAAAGGGAGAGCTAGGCTGGCCTAAGAAGACTGCTTAGATTGTCCAAATAGCAAATGTATCAACATGCCTTGTCAGAGCTAATAGGCCTGTTGCTATTATTTTATGCTTAAAGTTACCTTTCTGAGGCTGAGGGAAGAGATAAGAATCACAATCACTACCATGAAATAATATCAGCTTTTTATTTTCTCATGAATTAATAACTGATGGTTGAAGTTTTGAAGTTTTCTTCCCTTTTTTTTTTTTTTTTGTGTGTGTGTGTGTGTGTGTGTAAAAAAGGTGTTTTCCTTGGCCAGTTGTTCCATTCTCTTTCTGAAGGACCAGTTTACTTCATTTTAGCCAAGTAGGAAAAAAAATCCAAGTCTCTACTGTAAATTTCTACCCATTCTTCTTCCTTGAAGTGTGATTACCTACTTCAGTGGTTCTGGCAGACTAAGAAGATCCCGTCCCCAGATACTTATTCCTACCTCCCTCTGCATTTCATATCCTCCAGAAATTGTGTGAATACAGCTGTTTGCCAGGCTGTCCTGTAAACTGAGCAACTTAAACAATCTGAGTTAATAATAACCCTCCAAGGAAGAGAGTTATTTTAACCTTGGTCGTGTCAGTGGCCTCCCAAACACGGCAGATGACACTGCTGAGAGGGCTGCAGGGAGCAGTGCGAGGGCAAGAGGAAGCGCTGGGAGGAGGGGGTGAAGGAGCTGGAGGGGAACCTCTGGGACTGGCTCAGTGCTGATGGCAGCCGAGTAACAGCATCCCGAGGGAAAGCACGAGGCGTGATAACTAAAGCACAACCAACACAACAATTGTTATAAGCTCATATTAAAGTAGAAGTGGGGCAAATGCTCTTTTCCCCAATAATTCTGTATTTCTCACCTATCTAGTTCAAATATTCAGCTTATAAATAAATTGAGCGTAACTAATTCCAGCTCTTGCAGAGGCGTTCATTATATTTCTGCTTTTACTGCTCATTGCACTGGGAAATTCAATTTTTAAACAACATTTGGAGATATTGCTGGTGTCTTGCCTGCAATATTGACTATATATACTTATCATATGGATGGACCTACTGTTAATTGTATGTTAAAGAAGAATCAGGACAACTTATTAACTATCACAAAAAGTTAATGTATCTTATAATGGAAAAGTTGGTGTGACTTCTGCTGGTCCTACCTATAAGGTGTAATTGCTTCAGTGTCATGGGGTATTGAAAAACTTTGTAGGTTAAATTCTGGCTTCATGCAAAGTGATGGAAGTTGTACCATTCCACACGTTCTAATGTGATATTGGAAGTTAGACCTCTTTTGGAGAGGCAAAATGTGCGATCACTGCTGTGGCAGTGCTGGTTGGTGACAGCCCAAATGTTAGTGCAGCTAAATGTGACAGACCATTAACATGAATCTCTGAAAATGAAATTATGGAAGTGTTAACTATTTGAGCGAAGTGGCAGCACAAGGGAATACAGCCGTTTTGGACAACATGGTACTAGTGTGCATTGCCTAGTTGACTGGGAATTTATATTCCCAAACTGGGACTATATTGCTAGCACTTTTACAACTAGAGAAAATGTCTTCATTCAGCTTTCTAGTTTTGCAGAAAAAAAAGATAGCTTTAAAGAGTGAATAAACAGATTTCTGTGAAGCTTGTTATATATAGTTTATTCATATGCTAGGAAATATGTTCATTGCACTAAAAAAGCAATAGATCAAAATCACTGTAAGAGCACCAATGGTTTTGCATCATTGTTAGTTGTTTTTTAACCTCTTAATATGTATTTAATGTATAGGGTTGATTATGAACTGTAATCTAGTTTACTCACATTGCTTTGAGATTGTGGAATGATATTCTTAATCTTGGATGAAACGCCTCAAGTCTTCAGCTGAAATATTTCAGATTCATACTTGCATAACAGGACAAAAGTGTGATCTGACCATGTTTTCCTTCATTTCCTGAAATTTCAACTGCATAAAGTTCTTTTGGAAACCAGTCAGAATTTAATTTGACATGGTACTAACTGTCTGCATTGGTTTGGTTTGTAATGAGTAATTATTTTATTGTTCCTTGTAAAAAATGCACAGTTTTAATGTATAACATAGATTATTCTGAAAATGTTCAAATTGTCCCTATGTAACACCCAATTTCCCCCCCAAATATACTTATTGTGGGAAGTAAGAGGTCAGTAGCCCTAGATATGCCAATACCAATTTCTTAATGGCAGTGGCAGGCAATGTTCCTACTTTTCATTTGTTCTCAGACAGAATTAATACTGTGCATCTGTCCATGTCTCTCCCTTGTTTCGTAGTCCAAGTGCTCTTTAAATATTTTGTTTCTGACTTGAAATAGCCTTAAGTGCTGTGAGGAACCTGAGTCTCAGCATTTCCAATGGCATCAAATGTTTCCTTAGAATTCCCTATTAGCGCAGAACAATCCGCTGGCCGCAGAGGTGTGTTGCAGCAGTGCAAACCCAGCATTGCGAGCTCAGGAACTTGGGTTTCCTTTGCCTGCTGTAAGTGTTCAGATGGTTGGCAGGGGACTCCCCTAAGCCCAGGCAACAGCACTGCTGGTAACGCTGCTTAGAGGATGTAAATCCTAGCAGAAAGCTCTAGCCGCCTTCGGGGCGGCTCTCCCTGAAAGGGGGCTGGTCTCAATTTGAGACAGTAACCCAGAGTTATCTCCCCAAATTCAGGTGCATTTTCATCAGGTGATTTAAGTTTTCTGTAATTCACAAGTGAAAACAGACTTTGCTGACTCCAGGAAGATTCTGCTTTGTTTCACCTCCAAACAGCCATGCAAGGCAGTGTTGGCTGCACCCGGGACAGGGAGATTGCAGAACGTGAGGATGGAGAGGCGTTGAGAGACAGTCTACAATCCCAGACAGGTCTTGCTCTGAATCCAGCAAACTTTATACATGTCAAATAATTTCAGTTGGGTTCTTCCCTTTGACTTCAGCAAAACTTTCCTGGAATAAGGACCACATGATTTGATTTCCCTTACTGCTAATTTACCAATTAATCAACATGATATTTACCTCCAGTTTTAAAGAGGTGTAGGGGAAGAAATGCTCTCATCCTTTCACTGTTGCTGAATAGAGTCACATGAAGATGCTAAATGTAAACAGATGTCCGTTTTTGAAAAGTCAGCATATTGCTGAAATTTAATATTTTTGTGAACGTCACTGTCAGAAATTTTATTGCAGAAAATTTAGTCTCTGATTTGTTTTCAAACAATACTGAGATTGTTGCTGCACTGAAATTTGGAGGGAATCCAGTAAGATCCCTCACTCTGCGTGTATTTGGTGTTCGGACTGGCACAAAATAGAATTACAGCATTCCTTTGGCTACTGCTACTCACCTTGGGGAATGGGGTGGAGTGAATGACTCCTGATTGTCTTTTCTCTCCTATCATGTAGAGAGTGACCGGGTTGTGCCTATCTGTTTTGCTTTGCCTGGAATCTGCATAGGAAGCAAGAGAGTTTAAAAACAAGTCTTTGAGGCTTTAACAAAGGATTCTTTTTTTATTATTATTTTTTTTTTACTAAGCATAGTGGCTAAATGAAGTATCTTGGCAGCATATAGTCTTTTTCTGAAGCACAAGGGAGATGGATGTATGGACTATCTATCTTGTGTTCTAGTGAAAGGGTATAGGGAAAGTGGAAGGAAAATGAAATATTAATACTGTGTTCCTTCAGGTATTTACAGATTCACTTGCTACTGGTTCAGTAAAGCAATATTTAAATACTTAAGCATGCAGGAAGCTGAGTAAGTCACAAATGGTATATTTGTTTTTACGTATGTATGTAAGCTTGATGTGAGCCATCACAGAGGAAATCAAGTAGCTCCTATTCAAATCAGTTCAAATAATTTCAGTCATTTCTCTAGCAAGTTTGTAGAGTCCTCATGTTAAGGAAAAGTTTAAAACAATCTCCAAATGGTAAGAGCTGAGTTGGAAAGTTTAACTTAAAAATGTCAAAGCTCCTGTTGTCTTGGGACAACAGCTTTTTGCTGAATAAAACTACATTTGGCAAGACTGAAGATTCTTACGGTTAACTGAGTTGACACGTTTAGCTCTTCTGGGACTCGAGCTGTGTTTTCTTTTGGGGTGGGAGCTGTGAAGAGAGCAGATGCAGCATATGCAGAAAGAATTCTCATTAATAAATGAGAAATTTTGGTTTTCTTTGCTTGAATAAGCTCTTATCTTAATGGAAACAGTATATTAGTCACTGGCAAATTAAAGAAGATATCTGAAAAATGTTGGATCTGCTCTGTGAAAATGAGTTTAGAAGTCATCATTGGATCAAGTCTCCTGGGGACGTTTCAGGAACACTGGATAAAATCCAATTTAAAATGAGGTCAGATTATACTTCCAGTCATATCCAAACTATGGGCTTAGTTTTCCTTGACTAAAACAGCTGCAGATAGAGCTGATGCTGTGTCTGCTCTGGCAAGATGAAGATGTGTGTGCCGTGCTCCTTCACAGCAATTCCTGCTTTCGGAAAGCTAGTCCTGTTGGGAACACTTGGAGGCCGATTCTGTCCAGCTTTCTCAGTCCGGAGGCCGTTTCACTCTGCCCATAAACCTGCTCTGATCAAAGAGGTATCTTGTCACATACGATACCAGCCAGTGTTGGAGGTACTACTGGGCACTCGTGTGACCCTGATCCAAGTACTGTGCAAACATCTCGGTAATTAGTGCATTTCATTCCCATGTTGCTCTCGTGAGAAAGGAAAGTGCTCTCCTCACTTTGCAGTTTGGAAGTTATATAACGTGGTTTATTGGTAACTTGAAGCAAGCTGATGTGAATCTTCCTGCCTAAAATATATAGATGAAATTTCCCTGTAGTACAGTGCTTAAAGCATAGACATGAATGAATATTTGATTGCATAAAAATGACAAGTTTGTTTATTCTAATGATTCTAATCATCATTCTATTAAAGGAGACATTCAATGTCATGATTAATTTAACTCTTATAGCTGCATATGAGTTTCTCATGAAAATTCTGGTATGAAGGAGTTCTCTTGTAATGTCGTAAGCCTTTTGGAGATGATACTGAACCCATCTCAAATGTTTTCAGTGTAAATACAAAAGAAATATTGTTAATTGTTCATCTCTTCTGTTAGCTTATCAATACTAAACTGGACATGATGAATCATTTGTCAAACTAGCATGCATTCTTCTTCCTATTTCTAACACTGGTATATTGTGCCAAAGTGAGTGTCTTTCAGTGGAAATAACGTATAATTGAAGGATTATTTTTGACACCAATTATGTTCTAAAATGTTTAGCTCAGTTGAAATACATGTTTCATTCACATCTTATTCCCATGAGCCATCCTTACTGTCTTCTGAAGCACTTGCAGCCAAGGCTGCTATTGTCCATTGCAGGATAGGATCCTGCCCTCATACTTAGAGATGTCTGAAAATGGACATGAAGCATCAGTAAAATAATCCTATTTAAATACTTACAGACTGTAGATTCAAGGGAAATTGAAAATATTTATAAGATAAAGCAGTTTAGGTACCTATATGTATTTTAAAATATGGTTAAGTATTTATACTTGTACCTCTGATCATCTGATGATTATATTTGTTTCTGGATTATGTACAGAGAGGTCCAGGTCTTTCCGCCTGTACCCTTGTCTTCTCTTTGAAAGCTAAAATAGTTGGTTTCAATACTATGAATTGATATTTTAATGCCTATTTTTATTTTGAAATGGAATGATGGCTCAGGGGTAGCCAGATGTGCAAGTGACAGATAGGGACTGAAATCTGTGGCTAAATCTCACTATTAGAAGTCTAATTTGGTGTAAGAAAACACCAGCTAGTCAGCAGGGTGTTGTACTACTGTTCCTCTACCTCTAATAACAAGCTTTGCTATCTACACCATTTACTTAGTGTCGTAACTTGCAGTGTGGATGTGGCTCTCAGAGTCAGAACTGTCTTTCACGGTGAAAGAACGGGAGTGGTTCCACTGATGCATCCATGCATCCCAAGGCAATGCAAAATTCTGGATCAGGTCGCAGTGGGCCCTGCAAAAGTATTATGGAGTGTGACTGGGGTAGAGAGGAGTGCAGGAGCTTCGAGGTGTGTTCCTGTTGTCCTTTCCAGTATTGTCCAGAGTCAAGGAAAATGCCTTGAATGGTTCGAATCTCTCGCGGTCTTTGTTGGGGTTCCCAGAACATGCTCTTGTTCCACCATAAGATGTTGCTCTACGTTTGTGTTGCGAGGTCTCAGTATTTCAGTCCGCAGGCACCGAGCTTTGGAGCACCTGGAGGGCCGGCACAGGTAGGGTTTATCCAGCACGAATACTTGTTGAATCAGCATTCTCTGGCACATGGCAACAGAGGCTCACTGCTCTTTTGGAAAGCCACAAAATTTAGAATATATATTTCATCAGTAATTTCCTTTCTTCTAGAGTCTATCTGAATATTTCATTTGATTAGCATCTTCTTTTCTCCAGTAATTATTAGTTTGAGAAGAATGCAACTAATCTAGCTAATGCAACTTCAGAATGGCTGTAGTTTCCTTTGAACTCTTCTCTGTTTTCTTTTAAAGACACACTCATTGGGCTACAATTTAAAGTTGTTCCCTTGTGAAACTAGGGTGCCAGCTCACATTTATGCTCCTATTTCACCACAGACCCTCTTGTGTTTCTCTTTAAGAACTATAAAGCAGTGGATTTTTTTTTCCCAAATCCTTAATTATTGAGTGTGGATTGGACAGTGCACTGAGAGCTGCTTAAACAACTTCAGCTAGCTCATTTTCACCAAGGAATGGGCAGTAATTCAGAAAGGGGGATGGTGGGCTGCTGAAAACTTGTATGTATATATAGTTTTAAAGTATTTGGGCCAGTACAGAATGGTTTCAGTGGAAAATGGGTAATGGTTAACATCAACTTTTGTACAGCTGCTTTTTGGCTAAAAGAGAGGTAATTTATATTGAAAGTCTGTGAGTGTGATTCATTATTTTTCACAATAGCATTTTGCTGAAGCTTCCCCTTCTTTCCCCCTTGGATTCTTTATAGTTAGTAAAGCTACCTATGCTATTTCGGCACAATTTCTTCTCCATTAGGTCAGTACCAGGTGAACCCTAAATCTTCTTCTAGCTCACAGACTGTGCTTGCTGTCTGTTTTTGGATAATATTTGGGAATAGCTTGCATATTTGGCAGCAACCTTATGCCAAACTTGAGAGCACTGCTGTGTTACTCTACTGCACTGCCTTCAGCTCGAGGCTGGAGCAGAGAGAGCAGCCGTAGGACATTTTGCAGGGTTGTGACGATGCGGGGTGCTGAATCCGTGCTGTGTTTGCAACCGCTGAGCGATGCAGCGTGCAAAAGCCATTTGCACATTGCAACATTCACATGCCCCTCTCTCCCCACCAAATGCTTTGAAAGAATGAATGCAATTAGAATAGGCACAATTTATTAACTTAGATTTCTTGGGGTTTGGAAGCATTTTTGAAATGTCCCACATCTCTACTAAAATTCTTTACTGTTTTGCACGTAGCAGTGTGGCTGTAGGGGCACAAAGCAGTAGGCTAATCTGCCTTGAACACTCACTGCAGGGTTTTAGGCTTTAGAGTATATATTGTTTTATTCTTAACAACTTAAAATTACAATTCACGAAAATGAGAAACTTGGTCTTTTCAGATGTCTGAAATGGTTCTGGTGGTTTCATATAAGGGTAACTATTGGCAGCTGTGGTATGGAAGTTAAACAGGGAAGCTTTAAACAGAAGTGGTTTGTAATGCTCCCTTATGATGTTGCTAATGATTCTGTCATTATTCAAAAGAAGAATTTTCCAGATTTGAAGGATTTGTGTAGTTACCACGTGATCATCCTGATATCTTCATTATGAGAGATGAATGGTTTGATGACCATTGAATGTGAAGACATTAACACTAAATGCAGACTGCTTCAGTTCAAGGAGGAGTGAATCTAGGGCTGATAAAGATTAAGGTGTTTTTGAGTATATAAGAAGTTCTAAAATAGTTTTCATGTATTTTGTTATTTCAGAATCATTTTCAAATAAATTCTAAAAACTGTGAACAGCAATTTTTAAATCAACAGCCAAACAAACCAAATATGTAATAGTCATTGTTACCTGTACTTGTTACTATGTATGTACTTGCTGCAACAGTTACTGTAGAGGTTATTTTGAGCACAATGGGGAAAATATTTCCAGAAAGATTTCCAGGTGTTAGTACTTGTGTTAGCCCTACTCTGCTAGACTCATAGCTTTACATGGTTCACATTTAGATTTAAATCTGAAGATGCTTTTAGTAAACAGTGTTGGTGGAGGGAATCTACACATTCCAATTCTGCTTTCTGTAGCTAAAAGCTCAAAGCAGGATTTGTAAGGCAGTGAAATTTCAGAATTTACTGTCTTCCAGAGGCAAAAACTGAATTGTCAGAAATATTTTTGCAATTAAGGGCTAATACTCTGTGGTGCAATTCTTCTTGACATAATCAAGAAAAGGAAATCTTTCTTGTTTTTCCTTTGTACCTTTTGTACTCTGAACATATGTGTTTCTATGACTGCACTTGAATATTTGCACTTTTTTGGGGAGAAAGTGTGGTAAAGTTCATTCATGAAGAGACTGTTGTGAACTGTTTATATTAATGGTAACCATTTTCCTTAACGGTAAACAACAGCATCTGGAAGTTTACTGCATTACAACAAATATTTTGAACGAAAGCTGCTGCTACGTACACCACTGCAGGAAGACAGAGGTTGGTGGTGAGCCCGGGATTGCCCGTGTGGCTGCGCTTAGCTGAAGTAACGGCCCAGTGGAAAAGGGCTGCATCCAGCGCCGTCTCCCAGGGCAGAGGTCCTGCTCTCTCCATATGTAGACCGAGGGCTGAATTTTCCCTGCCAGGGAAATCTTCTGTGAAACGTTCTATACATCTTCCTTTCTGCAACTTTAGCATGTGACTTCCTCTCCAGTTCACAGTGCACATAGAAATATTTCATTCTCCTTTCTGCTTGTCTTGATGTTTCAGAGACTTTCATTTCCCTCTGTTTTCTTGAAACAGTGCATGACTTCAATCTGGTCTCTTTGCCTGTGTTTTCTTATCACATTCATGCGCTTCTCGGAAATCCCTTCACATGGACCTGTGTCCAAAAGTAGATGTAGTGCTCGAGCTAAACTATTATTGCTGTGATCTGCAAACTTCCAGGTTTAGGCCTACAAGCACAACCTTCCTACAAAGCTCCGTGCTGTGGTTTGCTCCTCTGTGCTCTGCTGTGCCTTGGTGGTGGTTTGTTTCCACCCTTGGAAGGGAATGGTGGTGTTGGCTTCTTCTATGTTTTGCCAACAGCAGAAGTCCCCTGGTCTGATTAAATAGGTGTCAGGAAGGTTTTCATGGGAGACTGCTCTGCAGTGTGATGATGCTCTGATCAGACACGCTACCTCTCCCCTGATTTGAGACATATACGAAAGGGGAGGAGGCAGTTGAAGGTTTGTTATCTTGAAGACCAATCCCTAAGAGAACAGAGGCCGGCAGTGCTAAGGTCTGGGCTAATGGAGAGCAGCTCCCAGGACCACAGGACAGTAGTTGGTACCCTGGGCCCTTGCACTTAGATTTTGCCAGATTCAAGCTCACTCAGTTGCTACCCTACAGTTTTCTGCAAGCACATAGTAATATCTGGAAATGAAAAGATAAAAACTATGAAAACGTACGTTAAAAAAATAGGGAAGTTAGAAGCAAACTTGCTAAGAAATCTTGCACTGAGCGATGACCGTTACAGACTTTAACAATAGTCTTTAAAATATATGCAATATGAAACCAAATCCCTGACCTTTTGTATGTTTAGGATTTTATCTCTTACTGAAGGGAGAGGTTAAGGTTAACTCACTGAGCTCCAGGTCATTGGCATCCTGTTGAAAACCATGTTATAACAAACATCCATTTTAAAAAAAATAATGTTTATGAGAATGTAGGAAATAAATATCTTTGAGTATGTAAATAAAAGCACAGACTGTTTTAACTAATCCTTAAAAAGTTATTTGCCTATTTAAGACTGGCAGGAGTCCAGAGCAATGCACTTAGAATAAGTTAAACCAAATAATCTAAATAACAAATAGTGCCTTCTAATATTCCAGAAAATCTCAGCATCCAATTTTAGTTTTTTTGTGTTGTTGTTTTTACTTAAGTCCAACCTTAAGTATATAAAAGTTCAGTCAGAATGTGTTCGCATGTATTGGCTAAGAGATAGTGTCATTCAGTGTGGGACTGACTTTTAACTACTGCTTGTTTCCAATTATGTGCTCTTCCTTCAGCAGCCTCTAACGTGGTCATTTCTTAGTGTTCTTCCAGACCAGAGAGATCTTAGCAGCAAGCTTTAAAAAAAGAGAGATTTAGTTTCATATCACTTAGCCTGCGATAGGTGGATGTGTTACGGGATCCTGTGTATAAAGGGTATGCAGTTGTTGCTTTCTTTCAGCACAGGATAGAGCTTTGCTCCTTAGCCAGGAAGATGGGAATCTTGGAGATGTGTGCAGTGTGAGCGCTACTGTTTGTATTGCAACGTGTTTAAATATTTTGGGGACCTGTTTATCCTACTGGACATGGGAAAAGGAAAACAGCTAAAGGAAAACAGGTTAAAAATAGTTTATTGTAGATATTTTTATATGCATTAAATTATAGACAGGTGATTGGGGTAATTTAGGAAATAAATTAGAAAAGGAAATTATTATTAGGTAATAAATTATTATGAAGAAATAAAAAGAGACCTATGTCTCTTCAGTAGTTCACAGAAAAGCAAAGTAACTACAGTGGTGTTTTGTAGCCTCGTAAGCCTAGACTATCAAATCAATTTATGAGATTTTTAAAACTTTAAGCCTTTTTCTGTGCTTTTTCCTTTGCCTATTCTTTGATTTCCCACACAGGGATAAATGCTGTTAAAGTGTTTGTATGACACCCGTTTTCAGTCATGCCCTAATCTTGTCAAGCTGCCATTTTTTTTCTCAAAAGTTCCTTTATCAGCAGTGGAACTCCACTTAAAAAAAAACAGGGTGCGAATACGTGGGTTGTTCCCAGGTGGCGTGACTGAAATGTGGCTTCATTAATTTATGCAACGAAGGGTATTGGACCTTGAGTCTTGCTCATCAAGGCTGCCAGGGTCAGGCTTAAACTCTGACAGGGAAGGCTGTCCATCAGAGAGCTCTGAGAGATCTGCGGTATGTTAATCTAGCAAAAAAGTGGATTTGTAGGTAGAGAATTGTATTTTCAATTCACTGCTGGTTCTGGAGAGTGCAAAGGAAAAGAGTTTGGGAACAACAAACAGTTTTATGGTTTGATCTAAAATGATTTGTTTGGGCAATGTTGGCAAATTGGAAGTTTGCGTAATGAAACTAACAAATTTTGATTTTTTTACAAGTAAAATGTTAGATTTCTTCATTTTATGCTAAACAGACAAGCTCAGTTTCATAAATGTGATGCTACAGAGTTGATGAAATTTGCAATTTTCAAAAGAAGAAAACCGTTAAGAAAAAAAAAATTATTGCCTAGTCATGCAAAAAAAGTGAGTCAATAAGACCTGACTTATATTGTGCAGGAGGAAGAAACAGCACCATTTGGTATTCTTTTCTCCTATTACTTGTAGATGTGGGTGACAGATATTTTTTTTTCTTCAGATTAAAGAAAGGTTACGATTCACTTTTCAGTGAGGAGTGACTTCTTGAATACTTAAAAGCATGCTATTAATTTCATGGAAACCCACAGGTACTCAAACATTAGTTATGATTTTCTGTGCATCCTCATTAAGTGTTACTAAATAGTAGACATCTGAGTAGTATACTCGTTACCTTTTCACTTTAATGGGAAACATGACTTCATGCATAGTTATTGCTCAAAAATAGAGTTCCTGTTTAATGGGAGAGAGACTTCTAGGATATTTGGCTTTGTGAGCATAAATATATTCCCTTGAGAGACAACTGAAAGCTTTGTCTGGAATGTTGCTGGGGACTTCACAAGCCCAAACCTGAATCTCCTTTCCACCTCTCTACCTTTTACATTTATAGTTCTGAGCAGTAACATGAAGGCCTTATTCAGTAGAATCTTTCAAATAAGAACATCCAAGAACTCTATTGAAAATCTGTATGCAGCATTTGGAGTTATATTTATTAATGTTGCCAAAGTATTGCTTTTATATACTAATTTTAAATGATTCTACTTTGTAATTTTTTTGGACTACCTGTATGATGACAGAGATGGGATCGTATTTCAAAGTACAATCAGGACAAGCAGAGATTTCAGCTAATATAGTCTAATAGAAATTTAAATTCCTCTATATTTTGAAGACTAACAGAAAACAGTGCCAAAGTCCTTGTAGAGCCATTCCAGCAAGGGGGTAACTTACTCAACTCCCAGTAATGGCATCGATAACCGACACCTCTCAGCTGCCCCAAGGAGTTGGTTAGAGCAGAGCTTGCTGCGGCTGAGCGCTATATGGCTCAGATGAGGAATTGCCCTGCATATGGCAGGTTTTCTCTGATTAGTGCCAGACTTAAAAACAACAAAAAAACCCCCCACCATTTTGGGAATGGAAAAGAGAGATGTTGATCTTTCAGATTACGTGTATTTTTTTTTGTGTGTGTCTCTGACCTCAGTTGGACTTTCATAATGTTCAAATATTCTCCTTGTATTTCAAACATTTAATGAGTTTTTGTATTGTACCTCTCTGAGAGTAGGTATCTGCCATGAAATCCTAATATTTCATCTGCAAGAAGAAGTTCTTAGGGCATGTCAAACCACACAGTGACCAAGTCGTTCGACATCATCAGATTTACACAGATTAGCCAGCTATTCCAGCAAAAGAGTAAAATCTTGAGGAGAAAATTTCACTACATTTTAGAAGAACCTACCTATTAAGGCTGTTCCTCATCTGTAATGATTTTTTTATTGATACCATTTAGCTATCACTGGAAATAGAGGGAACAAGCCAAAAAGTTCTGAGTTAAAGCAACTGCTGTATTTCTTCTTATCTAGCAACATTTTAATAATTTTGATTTTATATGATGGGAGCTGTTATTCAAACTTACCAGAATTGGTATCTCCAGGGCTGCACTGAAGGCCACAGAGCACAACTGAGTGAAGTGTTGCAGGTAAAGGGGAAGCGGTGGTTTGGAATAAGCAAATGCCTATTGGGAAGTCTTTTTTTTTTCCACACTTCCATCTCTTTCTGCACGGAGTAGTGGAGACATCCAGTGGCCGATGTCCTCAATGACTGACAAACTGTATTCTCCGACTTCTGATTGCCAGACACAGGAGAGGCTCCTGTGAGAGCAGTCCTTGCTGTTTTAACTCGCGCAGGACTTCCAACTGCTGCACAGTAAAACCAGAGCGCTCTAGAAATAACTACAGGGATTGTTGCATGTCCTATGAAGGGATGCTGGCCCTGAGCCACTGCTGAGCATGTCACAGCTGTATTTTTGGCTTAACATCTGAACCTTTGTACAGCTATTTTAAATATATATATATAAAGATCTCAAAGCAAGATGAAGTAATAAGCATTTTAAATATATGAGCAAAGGAAATTGGAAGTAAAAAAAAATGAGATGTTTTTGCATGACTGAAATGAACACTAGAAAATGGAATTTGAAAATAAAAATAGACTCAGAGTAATACAATTTTACAGAATGCTATCAAAACTAAAAGGGACAAAGTCAAAAATAAATGCAGTGCTCTAGCTAGATCTTCACAGACCAAATAGAGTTTTCTTTAGGCCATGTTAAGGGCAAAGTACCAAAAGAGGCTCAATGAAGACCTGTCACACCACAGTAGTTTTTTTTTTTTGTTGGGAAAAGCAAATATAATTACATGTGAGAGCGTTTGCATATTGTTAATTAGATGTCTATATTTGCAGTGTAGCTGTCAGCTTACAGCTACAGCACTGTTCAAGTTCCTACACACCTAGACATCAGCTATTATAGTGTATAAGAAGCTTAGACATCTACTAGTAGATTTAGGACCTGTTCTTATTTTTCTCTGAAGACACACGTGCCTTAAAGCACTTCCTATGTGAAAATAGGAGCGTATGTCTTTAAACAGAAACCTTGGTTTCACAAACCTTTAGGTTACGACTGATTATGGTGCAAATAAAAATACATCTCCTGGATGGGAAACCATTTTTCTTTCTTGGAACATCACCAGGTGCAGACTTAGCCTAGCTGTGCTGACAGCCATAGTGGATACGGAGCCCGTGACTTGCCAGCCCCTTCCTTCTCTACCTGCGGACGCCTGTGGCCAAGCAGGAGTCTGAAGCGTGACCTGCAAGTGTATTGTGGAGACTGCTTTACCTAAAAGGGACATCATGTGGACAGATCTTGCCGTAGACAGGCAGATCTTGCCAACAGCTTTACCCATGTCCACTCTGCCACATTAAGCTTCCTGTAAAGCAGATGCATAACTTTATCATGAGAAAACACTGAATTACAGCTTATGACAAACTATGCCCTGAAAATAACAGGGCTGTGCAGAAACAACTTATCCCTGCAACAACAATTCTGGTGTATTCGCAATGAGTGCGTTTTGGAG
Organism: Crypturellus tataupa; assembly: GCA_034781795.1. NCBI lineage: Eukaryota > Metazoa > Chordata > Aves > Tinamiformes > Tinamidae > Crypturellus > Crypturellus tataupa. Next base: position 3,878,339 of record JAWLRI010000032.1, on the reverse strand, counting down.
ACATTTCGGGAGAAACGCTGAAGCTGACTTTACAAGGCAATGTGCATGCAGAATGTAGACTCGTTGCTTAATGCCGTAGTGTGAACATGACACTAGCCTGCCAGCGGTGTGCGTGCCACTTCTCTGAGGGCGCCCACAAGGCATCTTGCTCAAATTAAAGAGCTTGTTACTTTCTATATTTAGACATTTAGGCAAAATAACAAAAACTGACAAATGGTAAAAGCATCCTGTGATGTTCTGTGAAAAACTAGTACTGGTAACAATAGGGAGTCAAGATTGCGTATTAAATTAAGATTTGGATTGAAGAACTATTCATGTGAGTTTGTGTCTTCTAGTCCTTAACCTTACAGTGTGTGGAATGAGAAATTTCTCTCCTGTTTATGGTAGTAGTAGGTTTGCTGTCCGTGCAGTAGGAGCCAGTGTATTTTCCAAACAGCTTGCAAGCGAGGGAGATGAAACAGCGAGAGAGGAGGAACTTATTAGCTACATTTCACAAGGGCACTAAGCGCACAGCTGTGTACAATGAGATTTTTTTTTTCTATTAATTTACTGATCAATTGCATTTTGATTTGATTTGCGCACTATTCTATTTCCTGCTTTTCTGTTCTTTTTTTTCTTTTTTGATTCTGTGGCTATTTTTAATTTCCCTTTGAACAACTGAATACATTATTTAGAAAAGATATTACAGTTGGGCTGCTCTTAATTCTGACTCCTCTTCCTGAAGACTATCACTAGATCGGAATCGCGTGCATTGGCACGCAGCCCATTCGGCCTCTCCTCTCCATCTCTCACGACTCTGTGCTGAGTGACTCCCCATGCCGGCCTGGGCCTGCACCTGCTTCTCCTCTGTGTCCGTTTTTCTTTCTGCTGCCAATTACTGAGCGTTTCCTTAGGCTAGAAGTTGGTGACCAGCGCAGAAGGCACTGGAAGAGGAAGCTGAAGGAAGAGCCGGAATGAAGTCCACAAGCACCAGCCTCACATGGTGTCTGTGCGGTGCTGCTCGCTCCAGGGAGAGGCGCTTCTGTCAGGCCTTTTGTAGAGGAAGGACAGAAGATAGAGCTCGTTGTTTAACTGGCGTTTGATGTCCTCTGCCAAACCAGTAGTGTAGTTTGATGGAGCTAAAACTGTATAGAAAAACTTGAGAGCTGAGACAAAATATTGGATAGGAGGAGGTATAGAGATACATATGAGGTTAATTAGCAATGGGATACTTTTTACTAGTTTGATAACTTGTTTTACAAGTGAGCTCTAAAATGTGTTCGTTTCCCTGCAATTTATGAGCAGTAAACGTTCAGCGCTTCTATAAATCCCAATGGGAAATTCTTTTTGCTCAGTAAGGGCAATTCAGTTAACAGATTACACTCTTCATGGTGGTTGAAAAGTATTTTAAATCTTAGAAATATGTGGTCCATTTGCGTCAGAGGAATGTTATCTGTTGGCAGTAGAATTTCGTGTATGACCAACTGCAGCCGTGCTTATAGGTACTCAAGAACTCAAAAGAATTTGTGGACCAAAGGGTCTGAGACTGTCAGGCAACCTTTCCTTCTGGTGTGTTTGTTCTTCTGGTGGTGCTGGTTGTTTGTTCCATGTTTGTTTTTTAGTCAGACTTTTTTCAGTTTTTGGTTTGATAACAAAGAATGTGCTAGGTCCTTCATAAGTAACTAGAACACACTATTTCCTCAGAATTTTATACTCCAGAGGATTTTCAGTTATGCCTATATGGTAAACTGGAATATAGCAAAATTAGTAGAATGACTTGTGAAACTATGATGGTTATTATGTTTTGCTGGACAAAACACTGAAAATCTGTTTTGTGTCTTTTTTTTTTTTTGTCCTTCAGTGAAGGGGAGTCAGAAGTGTGAGCTGAACTGCCGTGCAATAGGCTACCGCTTCTACGTGAGGCAGGCTGAAAAGGTGATAGATGGAACTCCGTGCGACCAGAACGGCACGTCCATCTGCGTGGCGGGGCAGTGCAAGGTAAGGCCGCTCTCTTCAGCAAGACTGCCACTAGATCAGAACATATCCAGGTTGTCAAGGAAAAAAGTCCGTAGAATTCTTATTTTATTTAGTGCGCCAGTAAGACAGAATACGTTTTGAAGTTGCATGATATTGAATTCTTTCTTTGGTAATTTAGACTGTAGCCTAAACTTTATAGGATTAGAAAGAGGAAAAAGGTCTTGTGCAAGTGTTTGGAGGTTAATAAAGTTCTTTAATTCTGATGTATATGTGTTTAAGTGATTTATAACGCAAAATAGTTCAGTTCATAAATGCTTACACCTTCTGTTGTGTAAGTCTGCAGCATTAAGAAACTCGGTTCTTGACCACACTTTGCAATAGGTGACGTCGTGCTGCTCGCTATCTCGCATTATTTTTGAACCTTAGGAACATATCCTAAATTGAACATTATTTTCTGTAAGCATCTGTGTAAATGTGGGCTATTTTTTGTTTCACTTTTTTGTTTTTCCTGAGAAAATATATTTGGAACCTATTTTTACATTTCTAATCCAACTCCCATCTTATTTTTTTTTCGTGCTACTAAATTCCTTTTCTTTTACTGTTTTCAACTTATGGAAAGATTCAGTAAATGGCATTATAATTATGTCATGATATAGTATGTATATCATTATCATTATTAAAGTGATTGTATACTATACTGTGCGTTCCACAAAACTCAACTGTGTTTTAACTAGAAAGAGAAGTACTTGAATTACTATGTTTAGTATCAAACATGTAGCCTAAACTATTGTGCAGTTTTGTCCTTCTATTTTAAGAGTGAAAAAAAGGTATTCAGAATGTTCAGAAATGTGTTACAATTGATGTTTCTTCTTTTTCATTATTTTATACATCTTTCTCCTTCTTGTGCAGGTATATGTTATACTACTCTGTGCTTGCTTCAGTCCTAATTCTGTTTTTGCCGGTTGTGTTTTTGGTGTCTGAGCCTCAAGTAGTCAGTGTGGGCAGCAAGTTCATCGTGTCTCCTGGGCCTGCAGCATTTCATAAGGCTTGAGAAACAAATGTATTTGGTTCTTTTATTCTTGTTAAGAAAGAAAGAAATGTAAGTCCAGTGTTTGTTGTGTTCCTTCTGAGCTCTGTGTTAGCAGCTCCCAGGTGAGGAGCCTGGGCTCCTGCTGGCTTCACTGAGCTGACCTTGCGGCAGTAGAGCAAGGAATGGAACAGCCATCTGGGTTTGATCCTGACTGCTTTCTGAACAGATGCTAATAGGTTGTTGCCTCTTTTTTAATGGGGCAGCAAACAAGTAATCTCTTATTCGTTTAATATATGTAAGTAGAAACATAGTAGGTAGAAACAACCTTTTCCTCCTGTTTAGCTGTCTAAAATACTGTAGATTGAAGAACAGCTACTTTTAGGTGCTGTTATTTTCAGCATAGAAACATAGTTCCATCCTCGTACAAAAGGTGTTTGGATTATAAATGGTTTGGAATGAAGCTGAAAGGTATGAAGAATTCTTGCCAAAAAAAACATGATGCTTCAAAGTTATGCAAATACTTTTTTTAAAATGTCTGTGTCTATGTTGCACTGTATTTACTTGGCTTTGGATGGTAGTGGGATTTAAATGCTCAAGTTTAAGCTCTGACAAGGATGTTAGACTTGAAGAAATCAACTAACTAGCTTCTTTACAGGGTCTGTGAAAGGAAGTGTTTTATTTATAGAACTGGCCCACAATGGACCAAATTTCTCACTTTGCCTGTGTTAATAGGGCTTCTGTTAGAGTGGATTAGTTTTGGAACATCCTCTGCTACTGTATTGTGATCTACAATAGTTACTAATCTAGGGCAAGTTCTTTCATTGTAATTAACTATGACATTGGAGAATACTACTCATTATGAAAAACAGTGACAGGATCTAGTCCCTTTCACCTCCTTACAGCTGGACACAACTAAATCACGGGTACAACCCAAGACAGAAGAAAGCTTTGTGCTTAGAGGACAGCATAGAGAATTCTGTGGTGGTGGTGTCGTCCCCTGCAAATGCAGCATTACTTGTCATCCTGCAGTAGCTGGAATAGTTTGTATCTCTTGACTTGGTACATTTTTTTTCCTTGGTTCATGGCTAATGATTGAAAGGTGAGTTCTTAAAAGTTTATTTTCTTGAGTATTGCACTGAGGGAAGCAGATGACATTTATAGAAGTTGAAAGTTAACCTACTTCTTGTCAGGTTGCTTCTTATTAGTATTTTTATGCATCATTCTGTAAGTTTAAAAATAAAAAAAAATCCATTTATTTCTACTTAAGTGGTCTGAAAGGATTTGAGATGAGCTTCTTTTCATATTGCAGCAAGTCCGGAGTAACTTCACTGATCACAATGTTCCCGTGAAGTGTTTACGTATCATTATCTGCTGCTGTCAAGAGATTACCATGATTAAGACAAGATGGTTGCAAAGCCAAGTCTTTGGGGATATACAGATCATGATTCAACTTCTGGCCTTTCTAGTTGCTAATGAGGGAAATCATTAGCACCCTTCCTCATGTGCTCTTCAGTTTTCTAGTGCTCCAGACACCTCGTGCCAAGCAGAATCCCCAGCTGACAGTGTTCATGTGCATTTATTTAGATGCAACGATTTGCTTTCGGTAGTTAACATTCAACTGCGTTTATTCATAATTCACTTCCTACCTTTAGTTTATAAATGCAGTTGCTCTGTGGTGTTATGGTATAAGTGGCAAAGTGATTCCTTTGTAACAAACACTGGCAAGATTGGTTTGGCATAGGCTGTGATTGTTGGGTGTTCAGTGATGACAGCGATACTTGCCGAAGAGTAAATAACGTTTAACTTTTTGGTAGCTTTGCCAGGATATAAATCAGAGGTATAACATTAGCCTATCACTGACACTGGTTAATACTGTGGGTCTTAATTACTGTTTTGTGCATATTAAGGCTGTATTGTAACTGAAGACTCTTGTTACGAGAGTCCAAAAAAACGAGTTGTTGATAATCCTTGTTGCCAGCGCTTGGACATGTCACCTGACGTATGGGGTTTACCATTTGGGTAAGCTGCAGCTTGCTCTAGAGCAATCCTTAATGGCGAGATTTAGTGAAGTAATGAGCAAGCATTTTAAATAAGCTTACAAGAAAATAAAGTGTGAAAGTTTAATTTTTTATTTGCAACACATATGGAAACTGTAAAGAAAGTACCTATATTGGTATTGCTTTTAGAAAACTATGAAAAAAGGCAGTTCAGACTCCTTATAAATACATTATTTTTCTATAATCTGTATTTTTGGGGTCAATGATTTTAGCTTTCCTCTGCAAACTGTTAAGGAATTTTGTTTTGTTGACTGTATCTGATATATTTAAGTAAGGTAGAAGGCTCGAAAGCACCTAGGGAATGTCTATAAAATATCTAAGTTTAAAAATTATAAAGATGGACTTGTCGTCCAGATATGTAAGTTTTCAGAACTAGTTTCCTCCCATGTGCATGCCAGCATTGGTAGAAATAGGGAAAGTGAAATGGGGATGAATAAAATAAGTCAAATACATGAATGTGAAAATGCCTGTAGTTTCCCCTTAGCATATGCAGAGCCCACTCGAACTGCTCAGACAGATCTTTGGATTTATTTTATATGAGGGGAGAATACTCTTGGCCTGCATGTTGTTTGGTCCTTGACTGTTGCCATAAAGTATTAGTATATTTTTAATGCAGAAGTTAGTATTTTCACAGATCTGACAGTTTGGCCAGTGATCAGCCTCTTATTGCGGATCCTCAGCAGCTTTCAGGGTAGGGATGTTCTGCTTCCATGTGTGCACACACTAGTGCAAGTCTCTGGTGAAATTAGTGATATTTATTGCCTGGTTCCTTGGACTGGAGATTTTTGTATTTCACTTATTTAGGAAGTATAAAGCTCTCTTAAATTATATTTAATAGTGATTAAATTGTCTGTACACTGTAGAGTGAACAGGGATGTAGTTGGCGAACTGTATTTTGAACTGTCAGATGCGTCTGTGCATTTCTCTGAAAAATTGTCTGCATTTACAATTAACAGTGAAAGTGTCTCCCCAATAATGAGGCCTATTGAAATATTAGTGGCCGTAGGTAACCTTCTCTTAACGGTATGTTAGCGTTTTCTTTTTATGTTAGTTAGTTGAGTTAGTGGGTTTGGTTGTTGTGTTGTTTTTTTTTTTACTCTGCTGTTTAAGTTGTCTAAAGGAATTTGTGGTGTTTGACACCCTCTGTTGGACATCTCACTGCATTGCCAAAACAAGAATAAAAGACTATTTAAAAAATAGTTCATTTGTACCTACGTATATTCATGGTTAATACATTGAAGTTGCATAATCTTTTAAATGAAAGATGGAAAATTTTACTATAATGAGAATAATAAAATTATTAAGTGAGAAATAGAATAAGGAATGGCATAGAGCTTACCCTCATTTGGAATAAAGGTTCTATGTGTAGTTTATAAGATGTTTCTTGCTTTTTAAGGACGCAGTATATGAGTCAACCACAGTTTAGCCAAGGATTCTGGTTACATAAAATGCAATCATTCTGTCCAAAGACCTTTCTTTTAGAAAGACTTAATGGAATTAATACATTACTGAGGAGATAACTATAACTGTTATGTACAACATAATAAGCACTGCAAACATGCCTATTAATTCATTCATCAAAATGATTGACAACATTGTGTTTTAGACTAGACTTCTAATGAAATCATTTTTAAAGCAATTAAATAATGTTAAAAAACACTAGACAAAGTAAAAAAAAATCTTGGTGATGTTCTTCCTATGTGGAAGAAGAGCTACAACTGTGATCTTAGTAATCAGTTTAATTATTTTTGTATAAAACTGTTTTTCTACCCACTTGAATTTCTGATAAATTTTGGAATGTGATTATCCTGCGTCACTGAGGATGGTACTGAATTTCAGTTTTTATTTGAGAATTGATATTTGGATCATAGCAGCTTGTTGTTATACAGAGATATATATGTGGAAGCATTCTGATGATACATTAGTGTCCTTGCTTGTTGCACTAAAGTTTCACAGTGCTTTTAAGTTCAGGACTGTCTGTATTTGGGTTTCTTCAACCTGCCCTTCAACCAGAAGTGGTTTTGGTGTTCTGCTAGGTGTTGGCAGTTTTTTGTTTCCCCCTATATTTTTCAGTTGATTTATTTTTTTCCTCTTCTCCTGCAGCCAATGACATGAATCCTTTCCAGTAACTTTTAAGTTCAGAGGAAAAGTGCTAGTAGAATCCTGAGAGATGATTAATAATGTAGGAGGAGAAAATGCTGTTAATTTTGGTGGTGACTGTAGCTTACTGTGCTACAGTAAGCTATGTATGGCAAAATACACTGTGTATATGTATTACATATATATAAATATGTTTTTTTTGCACATATCTAGGCTATTTCCAATAAACGAAGCTTCTCCCAGTAACTGGGAAGCTGTAAGCACTGATTCATTGTAATTTCTCAGAAAAGGAGGAGGTTATTCTGGGGCTGTGAAGCACAGAGCGGTGGCCTTGGCGGAGAGGCTCAGGAGCCACAGCGGGGCGCCCTTGGCAAGGGTACGGGGTGGCTGCTCGCTGGGTACAAAGTAGAGATTGCTGTTAAAACCAGTGTGTTTTATCTCTCTCCTGTTTTTTATATTATGCTTTCTCTTGCACCGTAGTTTATTTTTATCTTCCAGTTAACTTCTGAAGTTATCTGAACTGTAAAGATCTGAGTAGTTTTATGATGCATACAGTACATAACCTTACTAGCAAAATGACCAGCAATAGAAATTCATTTCACTTTCATAAAAGAAAGAAAGAAAAAAACATTGTGTTGAAACCACTGCAAACTTTGTAGTTAAATATCTCAGCCAAATATAGAAGGCAAAGCTAAACATGGGACAGCTGCATCATCCAAAAACATTACTAGGCATCTGCAAAATTCTGCAGACATGCACTAGTGTCCAGTTAGCAGAACTATAACCTGCCCTGAAACCATAGATCAGGGAACTCTTAGTGACTGTGTGGTCAGAGTAACAGGCCAGGACTGAGAACTGAAGTAGTTCTCATAAATACAGGTTATTCTCATGACTCCGAAGTGTTGAAATATAGACTGGCCATAGAGGCTGTGAATGGTGATTATTGTAAGGTAAAGAATCAGTTTTCTATAGGAAACTCAACTCACTTGTGTACTTTTGATTCCCTATACCAAAGAAAGGGGTCCTAGTGCAATGTTTTTGTCATGCTTTTTTAAAAATGAAGGCAGACTTCTATCTGTTCTTTCGCCTCTTTTACTTAGTTTGTGAGTTCCTTGAGGTAAACCATCTGTTCAGTGCTAGGTGCTGTGAATGTGGTTGTCTTGTTCCTTAAGGATTATAGCATTTATTTTTACCAATAATAATCTGAGGAATAGCCTAATCTGTGGATTAATAAATTAGGAGCGAGGGCATATGGATATCTGTACCTGTCTTTTCAGCAAGATGACAGAAAATGCCAGTGGTCATTTGTTTATCCTGCTACAGGTTTCTCAGGAGAGTAAGTGTATCTTCCACAGCACAGGAGCCACGTGACCCTGTGTGTATTGAGATGTGTTGGGAACAGCTTGTGCCTCAGTGGTGCATTCTGGCCATCAGTATTTAACATTAACCTGATTGGGACCATTTCAAGGAGTAGGTAGGATGTGTTCAGAGAATGGCAATTTGTTTCATCAGTGTTATTATCATATCCTTATTTAATTTTGTTCTTATTGTATAAGGACCATGTGTTGAAGGATTTTATTCCAGCCAACATTTAATTTGGAAAAGAACAACAAAAGGAGAAAAATACATTAAAACAAAAACAACAGTAGAGTGTGTTCTTCCTCCCTTTGCTTTTCTGTGTACATCATTATGATTTCTTGGCTGTTGGAAATTGTGACTGTTCTTTGTTTCTCTTCATCATGACTTGCTAATGCCAAGCAGTGCATTGGGAAACACCTGCCTGGCATTAATAAGGTGTTAATGGAAGAAACAGATCAGTGGGAGCAAAGAAATGCCTCCTTTAGCTACACTTCTCCTTTGTTTGCATAATTTTCTGCTAAGTGTTTTACAAAGAGTAAGTTAGGTTTTATGAGGTTGGTTTTTTGATCTCACTGTCCAAAAAGTGTTGGTTTCCCATACATCCCATAGCCATTTTTTTCTGTCTTCATGCAGTTATAAAACAATATAAAACAATATAAAACAACAACAAAATTTTTGCCGTAGTGTCTTTGGCCGTGATCTTAGTTGCTTTCGGTAACTAATATACAGCAAGTAAAATTGCTGTGTGCAAAAGATATTGAAAGACCAACTATTACATTTGAAGTGAAATAAAACTGATGCAGAATCTCTTGATTGGAAGTCTTGAATAGCAAAACTTTCAGATCCGTTGAGCTTGAGCTATAGGAGTAAGTACCATGCACTCAGATCTTTTATACTAGTTCCTTAGGGTGACCTCCTTACTTGAAACTTCCCTTGTTGCTTGAAGCTGTTGATACTTTAGCAATTTTCAATGTCATCCTGAGGTCTAGTACTGGCAGAAATTGCTAGGTAGGAGGTCACAGAGAGAAACAGGATTGTGAGTACATGGTGCCAACAACAGCACATGCCAGTTTAGGAATCCTCTCAGTAGTATCATGTTCTGCACCAATATGCTTTTAGAGGAACAAGATAAAATCCAATGAAGTCTTCTGAATGTACTCTGAAAGGATAATGTACTACTGTCATGGACATTGTCTGATAAAACTTTATTAAAAAATGTCAGTAACATACTAGTCCCTTCACACTTTTTTCTAAACAAGTCTGAGCTCTCAACCAGTGGTCTTGGTTCTGCCATGATGCGTGAACTCCATTCAGACAAGAAAAAAATGTGTTTGGGGGTAAAAATACAGAATAAGCAGGAACTCAAAACCAGTCCTCTTTCGGAGTTCTTTCCTGGAATATTGATGGACGTCCTCTAGCTAAATAGGCTGTGACGGGGTGTAATAGGATAGCCTCTAGAATAGAAGCTCTTGCACTCAGGAAAGAGGCAAGCAGATGAAAAACTGAATACTGGGGCTGAGGTGAAGTGATTCATGAGATGCCTCTAATTCAGGAATTACTAATTTATGGTTGACACCTTTTAAGCAAACAGGAGAACCAAATCTGTTTCATATTACATTAGATCAGGGTGAACAAAGCACAGCAGTTCAAAGGAAAAATGTACAAAAAATTTCAACCAGTTGAAGTTTGTTCGAAGGAGGCAGGAAAGTGATTGTAAAAGAGGCTCGTAGCTGGTGAGAGAGCCTTCTTCAGAGGTTAAATGGCAAAAGGAAACCAAGTCATTTAGATTTTATTGCATCAAAACAAGGTGGTCTGCAACAGAAATACTGTTCCAAAACTCAAATGCAAGGAATCTGTTTAACACCTGGACAAGCAGTGGAGAAAGCTGTTAAAAAGGAAACTCGTGAGTGTGTGTATATGTATGCATATTCATTCTTGTTACTCTGCATGGGTCAAAACTTTGCAATTATTCCTAAATTATAATTGATACCATAGAAAGATGTTGATCTTTCTAGGTGCAAAATTTTTCTCTGTGATTCACTGCATTACATTTATTGTGCTAGAGTGTTTGGAATTATTCAGACTTTCAGCAACTGATTGCTATAATTATGTTGGGGTTCACAAAAGGGCATATGGATCACTGAATTTAGATATTTTTCTCTCTGCTGAATATATAAGGAGACCCTCAGAGCTTGATTAGATGCCTAAAATTAGACCCTGTCAGTAGACTCCAATAGAGGAAGTGACATTTTTGTCATGATTTATATTCCTCCATTTGTACTCGTGAATTGTGTTTGTGTCAGTAGAAGCTGTGATGTATCAGTTGGTTCAAGATTAGACTGCACAAATTTTGTGCAAGTGTAGCACAGTAAAAATACAAACACAGAATAAGAAGAATAAAAAGTAAGAAAGCTATTACAATAAACATAGGGAAAGACAAAAACTACCCAAAACTGCCCACACATGTTTCAGTTCTATGATGTCAGCACACGTGGTCGTTGTGGTGATTCAGTTTTAGTGGTACCTGCCTGATGCTGCGGGTCTGTCGGTGCCGTTTGGTCTGCAGCGGCCGCGCAGAACAAGTGAGGCTGCTGTAAGTTAGAATGAATGCAGGTGGGAACGTGGAGCTTGATGCCATCCATTTCCTTTCTGTGGAAAAGACCATGGACTTCTCAGACTTCCAGTGACGTCCGGTGTGTGAGACTGCTGCGTAGCGCCCGTGAAGGAGAGCAGCCGTTTGGCCGTGTCAGCTGGTGGGAGAGGGCTTGTTCTGAGAGTGACCGGCCAGGGAGTTTGGAGGGGCCATTGCCCTGCGAGGAGACCACGTTTTGCCCGAGCTCCGTGTGCGGTGAGGAGCAACACGGGAAGGTCCATCCGCGCGACCGGAACCGGCCCGGCGTGCAGGTCTGCGGCTCAGCCTGTGCACACGGCCGCCGCGCGGATGGGGTGGGACGCAGGAGAGAAGCTCTTGTGCCAACACCCACCGTGCTAGCCCTGGGCAAGGCGGGAGGGGAGGCAGCGCGGGCACGTGTGAAATGTGCCTGACTTCTCTTGCAGGCACTCTGGGAATTTTTGGTTCACTACATTGGGGCTGAATTCCAAGAAGTTGTTAATGTGGCGTAGCAAATACAATCTTCTCCTAAAGCTTCAGGGTGCCTGGACAGTCTAAGTAGGTCTCAGTTTTAGTCCATAAGGGAATTGTGATATAATATCAGGAGACAATAACATAACATAAAAATAACATAAATAAATCTCAAAGAAAAAAGTATACATTTTTTAAAAAGTAGCAATGCAGCAAGATGCTGTCTGAACTATGTTATTTTTTTTTCTAAGGAGTGAAATAGCAAGTGAAGTCTTTATTTCATTTGGTGTTTCTTGGGAGCAAACTTTGACAGTATGTAACAAAACGAAACCACAAACTATGGAGTGAAATAGGTACTTTCTTAAAAAGAAATGTATTGCTTGTCCGTTCTATTCAAAATTATGCCTTTAATTTGGAAATGCTCATAAGAACTGTAACAGAAGATTTCAAAATATCTATTATTTAGTCAAGAAACTGGAATGGCAACCTCAGAAATTTTTCTGGTCTCTCAGGAAATTAAGTATTTAGGCTTTGTTTTCATTTAACTATATTACAGTATTACTTGAGAGCCTGGAAAGGATCCAGTATGTTTTTAAGCATTTTTTTAAAATTAAAACACAAATAACAAGTTCAATAGACTCTGGACCAGTGTGTCACATGAAGAAGTAAGTTTTGGGGAGGCAGATGCAAGAACATTAGTTTGAACATCAGCATGAACATGTGTTTTTATACACACGCACACTCATATATACAGAACAAACAGTTAAACAGTGGCCTTTAAAATAAGCTTAGTTTGCCTTACTATGTTAAATATTAAACAGAATGCACAGAAAGATACGGCTGTGTGGGGAACCCCAGAAGGCATTAGGCCCGTTAAAAGGCACCTGCAGGAGGAGCAGCGCTGGAAAGCAGGGGTTCGACCTGCACAAACACTTGAGAGGGCTGAAATGGCCCGTCCGGGTGTAATGGCTGTTGTCTGCCCCAGAGAGCTGCCCGACTCCCGTCGCTGTCCTGAGCAAACCAGCAGGGCTCTTGTGCCGTGGAGATCCTATGTAATTTGCCTTATTTTGAGGCTCTACTTATTTTTATTACAGTAAAGGCATTTTTTTCCTAAAATAAACAGTTAAAGATGGAGATACTGATAAAACTTGAACAAAATAGCAGAAATGTGATGTTACTCCATGTTATTGACAGGTAAGAAGCTGTGTGGCCACAGCTGCTCTGCAGTCCCTGGTATGTATCTTTGGAGTTATTAATGTTGGAAAATCCAGCTTCCAGGAATCCTGGAAATATGAAATTTTTGTACAAGAGTTTTATAAAACCTTGCTCAGCAGAGAAGTAGTTGTTAAAGTGCTTGTGAACCAGTTTCAGTTCGTGTTTGTAGCAAACGGTGACATCTGATCTGTTGAAAATCGCTTGTAAAAAATCTACTTCGGTGCACACGTTAAAACGGATAGATCTGAAATTATGGTGCATGTAGAGGTATCAATAATGTGTCTGCCACATGACGCTAGGTTAGCCCTGTAGTTTGGTGCAGCTTAACCTGGAACCTAAATGCATTTCCTGGTGCAAAACCCTTGGCTAGCAGGTTGGAGTTGTTGCACCCGCAGGCAGGCAGGTCTAATGGTTCCTGGGCAGTATTTTAATGTAGTTTGGCTTGGGTGTCATTTTAACAACCCTGGTAGCGGGCGTTAGAAGCATAAGTATGATTGTATCTCTCTCATAGCAGGGGAACATGAGTTTAGGACAAAAATGTTTTTTATAAAGCATGAAGTATTTTTACAGATTTTTGCTTTTTCCCCTTCCACATTAGAGCTGTGCCTCTGCTTTTAATGATCACTGCCGTTTGCTGGGTGTTGGACATGGAGAAATCCAGAATGTCGGAGACCTGATGGGTCTGTGCGTTTAGAGGGTTTCCAGGTATTGGGCTGCTGTTGCTTCGACTCGGGTGCAGTCCAGCTTATTCTGCTGGGGTTCTGGAGCACACAAGGATGACAAAAGCAGCGGTGGGTGTATCCGTTTGGTTCCTTATATAAATATGAAAATGCTTACACATTCCTTTAGTTGCTGCTGAGAAATTCGTCAGGCTAAAGGGAATGTATACATCTCAGTGATGAAGCTTGGGATGGTGATTTTCCTCAGCGAGCCTGAAAGATAGTTGGACCAGTAGGTCCCTCAAGATTCATGAGATCTTCTCTGGTTTTCCTAATGTGTCACTTCACTAAAAGTATTCATTAAAAATATTTGATAATACTTGAACAGAAATGTTTTTGTTTTAGTGATTTTCTTTTTTGGGGGATACCCTGAATGGTGAGTTATTTCCTTCTTGGCAGCTTATTTGGAAGTAAACAAATTTTAAGCAAAGTGGTGGATGTTACTCTGCTGAAGGAGACTTTGGTTTCTTATTCTATGAGAAAACAATTTCTTATTCTATGAGGAAAAAAAAGACTAAAGTAGTTATGAATAATTCTACAAAAAATTTTGAGTTTGAAAAAAAATGTGCGTGGAAGATTGCAAAGCACATTGCTGCTTAGTGCGAGTTACAGAAATTCAAAACCAAATTAAATTGAATTTTAAAACTCAAATGAATGTTCTTTTTCCTCTGCTATGGTGTCTTACTACTTTTTTCAGTGAATGAAATATTTTAATGCTTTTTGATTAAGTAGAAATGCATTTTTTCCCATTGTCTTTAATATTTAAACCCCAGGTTTATTATGTCTGAATTTACTTTGGCCATTTCCAAGCTTTCTGGTGGTTTGTGTTGTTAGACCAATTATCTTTTTGTTGTGTATTTCTTGAAATCTCATAAAAGCTGTGAATAGCATATGCTAAAGTAGAAATTGGCTGATATTTACCTCTTTCCATAAAAGTTTACACATTTAAGCATTTAGTATGTGTTTTGGCTGCATTATTTAGTATTTTTATAAAGTGTTTAGACAAAAATGTGTTTTAAGGTTTCATTAGTAGTAAAATTGGCGGAAGATGTAATGTAAAATCTGGAGAGATTTGAGGGATGCCACATTCACTAAAGCTTATACAAAAAATTCAAAATATGAACAGAGGCAAATCAGACAGTTTAGGGAAGATAATTCCATATTTTTGCAAAGTTCATCGTAATATTTGGAGAGAGGGAAGAAATAATTTACAGATTAGGATAACTATGTGTGACCCTTGATTATTCCTCAGAAATTAGATTATTATAGTATTGAATAGAAAAATACATATGTTGGAACTATATTAGTGTTGAAATATTTAGCTTTTAAACCCTTAGCCAGATACAGGGAAACGCATAGAAACAGTGTGGGGTATCTGCATTCCTTAAACTGGAAAATAGCTGTGTAATAGTGCCTCTAAATCTGCTAGCCAGGCCAGCCTTCATGTTAAAAGGATTGTTCCGATTTATGTTCGTGTTTCAAGAAATGGGGCATGACGGAAAAGTCTCTGACCTGTGGAAATCCTACCTGCCCAAGGATATTGTTTTACAGCCTATAGAATTTTATTAAAACAAATAAATTTTATTACTGTGGGATTTGTTTGTTTGGAGTTCGCTCTATGTGGCAGATGCAGTTTATCTTGCACGCCCAGGGTGCGTTAAGCCCCTTTGCCGACACAAAGTCCCGGTGTGACGGACGTGACTTCTGAACTGCGGCTGTTTGCAGGCGACTTCCGTGCGCTCCGAGGTCACGCACCTCTGCTAGGGACACTAATGAACCGGTGCAGCCACAAATGTTGGATCACACCTCGGAATTACTTGTGTGTCTGTCTCCTCCCTTTCTCCCCGCTCCGCTCTCAGAATTGTTAAATCAGATTGGATGAATTAAGTGTGGATATCACCATTTTCCTTATATATTAACTGCTCATTCCACATTCCATGTTGTTGCACCAGCAGCCCTAGAGGAGCTCGTGAGCAGCAGAAGTCACCAGCTAGATCTACCCAGGCTCTGGGCTGCTTGTGGCTGTGCAGCTTTCTAAAAGGCGGGCGTCCTTCCTGATGGCTTTCGCAAAGGCTTCGTCTGATGCGAGGTAGCAAAGCCGGCCTTGGGCAGCCGGAGGGACGCGGGGCTGCCTTGGCGGGGAGTGGGCAGCAGAACAGCCAGGGGAGAGACACAGCCCTTCGTGCGCGTTCTCCTGCCCTAGCTGTACCTCTCTTCCCCACTTGAAGATGTGGTTATTTTTGAGAGGGAATGCAATTTTGTGAAGGTGTAAAAATATTTATGTTTTGAGACTATAGCAGAAAAAAAACAGGCAAAATAAAAACTGGACTGATAAAATGTTTAAATGCTTATTGCTCTATTTTTAATTAAAAACTCTTTATTTTAGAAGTGTTCTCTTTTTTGGGGGGGGGGGAGGGGGGGGAGGGCACTAAAATTCTCAATAATATTGACTTTTATGCTGAACAAAATCTTTCTTAATACTTATAGCCTCAATTGTACCAGACACTTAAAACTGTGTAAAGTTCTGTGAGGATCAGTCAGGAGCCAGTACAAGCAAACCAGGCTGTGCTTTCCGTGAATCTAAAGTATTAGGACTTTAATTTTGCAGTTGTGTTAGTTTTAAATTCTGCACCAAGTTATCAACTAGCCATTGAAAACAGTGCTTAAGGAAAGCTTCAGGCTTATTTTTTCATGATGAGTCATTGTTAAAAAATGAGTTCATCTTATTTGCTTTCTCCTGCAGCGCAGCTTTGCTGACCAAAGTATAAGAAGAACTACAATTTGTGACCACTTCCTTCAGAAAATATTTTCTGTAGGTGGTTCTTCTCAGGTTAAAGTTTTTGGTAGCTATTTTATAGTAAAGGATAAAAAGCTTACCTGTTGGGTATTTGAACTGTCATTTGAACTGTCATTTGAACTGTGAAATATTTAAGTTTCACTCTGACTTATTGCAGAGGTCAGAACCTGCAATGTTTAAACTAAAAATAAATATTAATTTAAATCAGATTAATTTATAACTTTGTTATTTCAACCCTTTCAAGGAGTTCCTCTGGAACACACTGAAAAAGCAGTATTTTTGTAAATATCTTTGCTTTTGATCAGCCTTAGAGGTGGTTGAAATTCTCAGTTTTTATACTTTAGTGAATTCAGTCGTGTTTGGAACTATATCCCATACCTTTGAGAAGGATACCCCAACAGCTTGGTACCCCCAATGTGCTGGTATCCATCAAAGGGTGGGAGCTGTTCCCTTTCCTGTATCCCTTTCCTGTATCGATGCTACATGGAATCAGTCGCACCTTCCAGGTAGATACCCATAGCAGGCTATAGAACACTTCCCTCTCATGTCCTTTGCCTCAGCATGGAATAGCTGCCATGGAAAAGCTGAGGAATTCAGAGTTATCCCACATTCAGGTCAATTCTCCTGCTTTAGAACAAAGATCTGAACATTCTGGCAACTTTGTCAGTTCCGGTGTCTAGTGAGTGTCCTTGGTCTGGACCTGCAGGGTTACTAAGGGAATGGCACTACCAACATCCTAGTAGCTTTTTATTTTATTTTATTTTATTTTATTTTATTTTATTTTATTTTATTTTATTTTATTTTATTTTATTTTATTTT